>JAQMYG010000012.1:27206640-27217588 GCA_030014215.1 Clariallabes teugelsi
GTGAACAGCAGTTTTCAGATCTTGCCACAGATTCTCGATTGGATTTAGATCTGGACTTTGACTGGGCCATTCTAACACCCTTCACCTTACTAATACTTATATATACTGTATATATTATATATAAGAAGTTACAAGTATGTAGTTATGTTTTTGTAGTTAAATAGTTAAATGGCACATTAAAAAAAATTTAAATCTCTGCTTGCGTATTTTCCACCATTTTTCAGTAAAGGTATAGGAAATAGATTTTTCAGATGTCTAGACCTCCTTAATGAAAGACCAATATACACATTAGGAGGTGGTGTTTATGCTGCACCACTGGGCAGATGAGATATATCAGGCAGGTAACAGCCAGGGTGAAAGAGTTCTACCTATGACTCAATAGCTTATGTGTAAAGGAGCTTTGATGAGAGGTACCAACACATCCCAATGAATAACTACTCCCTTCCATAAGTCGGGTAGTCCCCGGTCAGTAACATTTCAACCTGACATCATCTGCTACTTCAGTGGGTGCTTGGAGCTCAGTTAACTGTATGAAGCATGACAAGCAGAATGAAACCTGACAAACCTGACTAACACAACATGAGAACAAATCTGACTCCAGCTGTTGTCATTGCAAATGTGGTAAGTTAGGCATTGCTGTGCTTCAGTGAATGGCATGAAACATTAGCAGAATGTTTCTACATTTTCATCAAAGTATGTGAAGCCTTCTTAACACACCAGAAATGCCCAAATGAAGAGACCCTCGCAGTTTTAGACATGCTCAAATCACCACATAACATCTGACAGTGTGCCAGCAACTACTGGCAGGTATTTTGCAAATAAATCCAGCATATTCCTGAGACTGGAAACATTTGTGGCATGTACCACAGCATTAAGAAGACCCTTGGCTGCTAGCCTGGTGAAAAGGATTCTCCTCTGTAAAAGACCACCAACTCCAAGAAACTGTAGGTCAGATGGATGGTGCCACACTCACAACTGTACTCTCACAAAATGTCAGTTTCTAATAAAACCCTTAGCAGTACAAAGGACCTATCACAGAGGAGTTAGACCAAGTGCCATCTATGGAGGAGCTCAGCAAAGCCATCGCCTGCCAACTGACTCATCACTCTGCCTCTGCTGAGAGGAAGGCACGGTCGCTCAAGATATGCAGGACACCAACATTGTGATACTTTTTAAGAACAAGGGCAATCGCAGTAACTGCAATAATTGCAAGATGATATCTATGCTTACATCCTGCCAATGAAGCTTTGACTACTCATAGATCATGTGTACTTAGCGTTGGCCTAGTCAGCAACAAAGGTCTATTTGAACTCCTTAGTCCAGCTGCCTCCCCCAAATCTCTGCTGTATGGTTATCTGCCATGATGAAATGAATTGAAAAGTTTTAAACAATGTATCCTCCTCAGAGCTCTTCCCCATAACCAATGGTATTTGTTAGGTCAGAGATTTAATGTAGCGAGGACAGGAAAAATTAATGGCTTTTGTGTTTTGATAAACTAATATGAGTCTTGAAGTTGGACCAATAAAAAAACTGTGAGAGAACAATTGCGTTTTTTTTTTTTAAATAACCACAGAGACAGAATTACGTGTGTGTGTGTGTGTAGGTGTGTGTGTGTGTGATTAATGACATTCTAGCTGTACTGTATGCAATTTGGCAATAAAAATCATTACGTGTGTTATATCCTTTGGCTCAGTGACATGGTCTATGAGGCCTATCTTTCATAAATTATACCTCTTTTATCAATAGAAATGATCCCCAGGCCAACTACCACCTTCAACAGGAAAATCATGTCTTTCATTGCCCTTTCAATGAACCACATGGCCATTGTTGATTATTATAATCAAATGTCCTGACACTATAGCTATTTATGACCAAAGGCTTTGCCCTTGCTGCACCTAATCAGTGACTAATTAGAGACCAGACATTGACATTACACAGATATATTTCTGCACTCTTAGAAGTAAAAAAAAAATTATATATGTGATGATTTAGGTCTGTCCACGTGCCAACTGGCACACCAGACGAAGGACCTTAAGAGTGCTGTGCATAAGCAAATGAACCTTAATAAACTGAAGCATTATCGAAAAGAAGATTGGACCAAAATGATTTGAGAGACATACAGAGTCCTCACTTGAACCAGAAGATATGAACACATCACCTATATCTTTTCTACACTGCATTGGCTCTTAGTGAAATTCCCCATTGATTATACATTACTTCGATTGACTTGTAAAGCACTAAATAGTCTCGCACCATAGTACCTGAGCCTACTTCGATCAAAGGATGAAGTTTTTGTGGTGTCCTAATGGCCTAGTCAAAGTCTAGACGTCAACCCAACTGAAGTGCTGTGAAACCCAACCTTAAACAAGCTGTGCATAAGTGAATGGCAAAGAAATGTTATGCTGTCAACAAGAATGTGTTAAATAACCCAGAGGTGGCTGGGGAAAGGGAAGTTTGGGGTTTCTGCTGGAACTGCTACATCCGTGACCCGATTTTGGATAAGTGGTTGAAGATGGGTGGATGGATATTTTATATTTTCAACAACTTTTGCTTTGATGACAGCTTTGCACAATCTTAGCATTCTCTCAGTCAGCCTCATCAGGTAGTTACCTGGAATGGTTTTTCCAACAATCTTGAAGGAGTTCCCAAAGGTCTTGAGTACATTTTGGCTGCTTTTCCTTCATTCTCTGGTCCAACTTAGCCTGAACCATCTCAACTGGATTTAGATCACATGATTGTGGAGGAGAGGTCATCTAATGCAGCACTGCATCACTCTCATTCTTGCATCATTCTCAAATAGCTCTTGAGATGTGTTTGTGGTCACTGTCCTGTTGAAAAACAAATTATGCTCCCACTAAGTACAAACCAGATGGGATGGCATGTCATTGTAAAATGCTGTGTCCCTCAATTTTGAAGTCACCAACAGTGTCACCAGCAAAGCAACCCCTACCATCACTCTTCCTCCTCCTCCACCTCCCTGCTTCACAGTAGGAACCACATATTCGGGAACACTTCATTCCCCCTCTCTCTCTAGGTCTAACAAAGCCATAGTAGTTAGAACCAAAAATGTGTACTCATCAGACCAGTTTTCCACTGATCTCATGCACATTCCTTGCGTTTCTTGGCTCAAGCAGGTCATTTTAGCTTGTTGTTCTTCCAAATTAATGTTTTTTCTTTTTTTTTTTTGCTGCAATTCAACCATTAAATCCTGACTCAGGCAGTCTCCTTTAAACAGTGGATTTTGAAATACAGTATGTCTGCTTGTACTCCTAGAAGCATTTATGTCCGCTCTAATCTGAAGTGCTGTAGAAGCTAACTCTAATAATCTTATCTTCTGCCCAAGAGGTAGGTCTTGGTCTTCCTTTCCTGGGATAATCCTTATGGCAGCCAGTCTCATCATAGCATTTGTTGGTTTTGGCCATAGTTGGGGAAACATTTGGATTGGGGATTTTTTGGATTGACTGACCTTAATTTCCTAAAGTATGATGGACTGTCTTTTCTCTTCTGAGTGTTGCTTGCCATAATATGGATTTTTACAATAGTTGTAGAAGCACTAATAAGGCTATTAACTCTGTACCCACCCTTCCTTTGCACAATACAACTGATGGTCTAAGCACAATAAAAAGGCATTAAATGTCACAAATTTACAAGTCACACATGACTTGAAAACTATTCCAGGTGAGTACCTAGTGAATCTGATTAGAGAATGCCATGAGTGTGCCAAGCTGTTATCAAAGCTAAATGTACCTACTTTGTACAATCAAAAATATAAAATATATTCTAGGTTGTTTACCTTTTTTTTTTTTTTGACTATATAATTCTATGAATGTTCTTCCATAGTTTGGATGTTTTAAGTAAAAATAAAAAATAAAGAAAATGAAGGAGAAGGTATGTCCAAACTTTTGACTGTGTGTGTGTGTGTGTGGTACAAAAACAAGTAACTGCTTGTGATTACCTTAAAAGTATGTTTAAAAGAAATCACAATTTAACCATATTGCTTTCCACTGAGAAAAATATTATCTTACATGTAATTTTAATCAGTACAAAGGACAAAAAACACTAACAATGCTGTGCAATATGTATCACAGTATGGATAACTTTATATCTTGAAATGATATATATTAACCATCCACTTTATCAGTAATGCCTGTAAACCGTGCTCATTCAGCAATTTACCTAATCAATCAATGGTGCTGCAGCAACACAGTGCATAGAATCCATCAAATACATGTCAAGAGCTCTGGCTAGTGTTCACATCAAACATTAATATGGTGAAAAAGTATTATCTCTATGACTTTACTCATGGAATGAATGCTAATGCCAAATTGGCTAGTTTGTGTATTTCAGAAACTGCTGATCTCCTGGAACTTTCACATACAATGGTCTCTAGAGTTTAGAAATAAAATGATGCAAAAAAAACTGAGTGTCAGTTTTGTGGGTGAAACCCCCTTGTTGATAAAGGAGGTCAATGGACAATGGTCAGCTTGGTTTGGTCTTCCAGAATCCTCATTAGAATAAGAAAAACATGATCTCAGATGGCACCACTCATCAAACATTGAACTGGTTGTCCTACAACAGCAGAGGACCACATTGGGCGACACTCCTGTCAGCCATAGACAGGAATCTGAGGCTATCAGGGTGACTGGTTTACCCAAGGTAGACAGTTAAAGATTGGAGAAAAAAATCACCTAGTCTTTTTCCAGGCTTCAACTGTCAAGTTTCATCCTATGATTCTTGTTCTAGACTGACAAGAATGATTGCCCTATTTTAGCCCTTTCACGTCAAGGTTGAATTTATTGTGCATTGTGATGATTAAATTGAACATAACCTGACGCTGTATCTGCATTATTTTATTTATTTAAAAAAAAATTCATCTTAAACCTTCATATTTTATTTATTCAGTCATGTTAGTCTGTTTTATAGATTACTAAACCTTAGCAACCATAGTTCCTACAGTGGAACCTTGCATTACAAGCATAATTTGTTCAGGAAGCGGGCTCGTAAATCAAAGCAAATTTTCACTTTTAAAAAGTACAAATACATCCCGCCAGATAAGTGTTTCCGTTTATGTGCGCAGGCGCTGCGTGTGTGTGTGTGTGTGTGTGTGTGTTTGTGTATGTGTGTGAAGCTAAAGTAAGAGGAGAGGAGGAATCAGACCCCTCCCCCTCCTCATCCCTCTTCTCATGTTACACAGAAAACCTTCCTTCTCTCTTATTTGAGTTTCACTCATACACACACACACACACACACACACACATTAATGGAAAGAGTGTTTTATCAGAAAAATTAGCAAGGAATATCGCTAATGACACTTGCATGAGCGCATACTAACGGAATCACTGCTTTAAAGTAAAACAAACAAACAAATGAACCTGCACTTTACTTTTGAAAAGAATCGTGACAGAGCAGTGTTTCTGTATAGAGCAGAGTGTGTGTGTGTGTGTGTGTGTGTGTGAAGCCGAGAGGAGGAGGGGGTGGGGGGGGTGGTGTAAAGGCGAGAGAGAGAGTGTGTGTGTGATGGGGCAACGCGTGCACACACATAACGACAGGCTGATACAGAAAGAGAGAAAATGGATCTTTAACCTCTCTAATGAGACTTTCTTTCGCTTTACGCGCGTGCACACATGTGTATTATAAGAAACAGTACACGCGCGATTACAAACACAAAATAAAATGTTTTACGCGCACACACGTGTTCACAGTGTTATAGTAAACAGTACACGCATGCATGGGTTGTTGATTAAACCAGTGAGAGACGTGCACTAAGACAGAGCAGGGGAGACGATTACCCACAATTCCGCAGAGCAAGAGAGAGAAAAAACATTGGCTCAGTTGTGATCACATGACACTTGGCGTCAAAACAAGAAGCGCATGCGTGATACATGATAATCGCTACTCATAAACCAAGACTTTTTCAAGTCAAAATTTATTTAAAATCTTTGCTCGTCTTGCGGAACACTCGCAAACCGTGTTACTCGCAATCATAAGTTGTTTGTACATTCACACTGGGTAGCCTTAGGATATAGAAGGGAGAATTGGCGCTAATATACAAAGTATGAAATTTCCAAATAAGCACTAAACAACTAAGAACAAATTAACGTGTATCTGAATAACAGCATGAACCTAATTGTAGACAATAAAATGCAGAGGGTAGAATCTGGTCTTAAAAGGTGCAATTATGGTCCCTGCATTTAAACCCAAAATGGTGAGCAATAGAGAGATTTCCATATAGGTACAATATGTCAAAAACATCTGTTGAGCACCATGAGCTCTAATTGACTAACTGAGTGTAATTGACTAATTGAGTGTAAAGCACTCGGAGCAAGGACCCAAGTGTACAACCACGACAAGCTGTTAAGAGAGAAAAAGGAATTTATTTATAGGCTTTTGAGTTAATTCTAAAACAAAGTCTCAAGGAAAAGATAAGATAAATCCACATAAGTCATTATACTTGGTGCAGTTTTTTTCTTCACAAACACGACTTGGACATGAACTTAAACTTGAACAAAATCACCAGACCTCATAGGCATTAAAACGGTGAAATGACTTGAAGGCAACAAAGGACAATCTGGCAAGCCATGAATGTTCAGAGAGGAAATAAATACTAAACCAAACAGGAAGTGGGTGTGGTTGGGACAAAGGGCAGCAAAATGAAACAAAAGAAATGAGCAGGACTCTGGGAGGTGATCATCTGAAAATAAACAAAAAACACATGGTGAGGGCATGTAATTCATGAGTGCCAGAAAACTAGGTAAACAAAAGTAAAGAATCATGACACAGAGGAGACTTTCCAGTTAGGCCTCCTAGCAGCTCACTCCTCTATATACCACAGCATCCACTGAAAGGGACAGCAATCATCCAGTTACCTGAGCAACGACTTTTCACTCTATTCATCAGCAAGGAAGGAAAGCAAAGGCAGCTAACGAGTGAAAAACAGTGTGAATGGAGGTGCCCTAGTCAGAGCAGAAAGCATCATAGTCTGTTCACCCACACAAAGCCTTATTCAGTGCTCTCTTTACTCTACCTTCTTCAACTCTAGTGCCAGAGTTTATCCAATAATGTCTTCATATCAGTCCCACTGCTAATTTTATATTGTCTTTGTACCTCCGCGCACAAATGCACATTCTCCACTGTTTGCTCTCAACTACATCATGCCAAACTTGCATTACTACTACCAGAGTCTTGGAATTTTGTGGTACTTTCATCAAATCTGCATTGCACACAAAATGGAATTGCTCATATAGAGACTTGAGAATAGTAAGATTGTGTTATTTTGGCGGTAATATTGCAGTAATGCAGTAATGTTGTTGTTAGGTTACTAATTACAGCAGTATGTGTACCATTTAACATTAAATATTGCTTATTATAAAAAAAAACAACAAGAGTGCTAAATATTGCATATGAGCCTAAGAATACAGTATTTGCTCATTGTATTAATAAGGAAAACAAAGTGACTCTAATTGGGTTAAGAAGTGTCCAACGCATTATTAAAACCTGGAAGAATACTGAGCGTAGACAGAGATCACTTAAATGCTTGGGGTAGTTGCATTGTTGAAAAATCAATTGTACAATTTAGTGCTATGTTTGATAGTGAAAGTAAGTGCATTTACACACACACACACACACACACACACACACACACACACACACACACACACACACAGAGTGATGAAAATTAATTCACATGTTCAGGGTTAAACAGCTGAGCAATGACTTTTAAGAAAACAACTTAGTGAGACTAATCATATAAAAAGGTATCAATTTGCTAGGGAGCATTGGTTTTAATAATGTGATAGACCATTCTTAACAGAATTTTAGTAATTTCAGAAGTCACCAGAGTTGTTTTCTTTGCTTGATGCAGGCCAATAATTCGATGCTTCTGAAACATGACTACAGGCTACATCTTTCAACAATAATGTCTAGAAAGTGATAACCTGCATCAGTTTAGGGTTTAAAGAATTTTTGTCATTTTAAACATACAGTATTTGCCGCTGCAATAATTATCCAATCAAATACTATTTTTATAAGCATTTACTCATTTGAAACCAAACTGACATTTTTTATTTATTAATTTATTTTTTTATATTTTAAATTTACAGTATTTGGCTATTTTTTGAATGGTGCAGTTAATTTGGGAATTGCATGTTTTTGTGTAAAAACATTATATAAATCTCATGATCATAGCAGGTTTTAGTATTAGGCAAATACAACTTCAGATGAACAACAAATAACTTTTTCCACCGTGCAATTATTTATTTAATAAAAAAGAATCATGCAGGCAATACTAAGGACCCTCCCTTAATTCCATATCAAACCACCCCTTCCTTTAGGATTCTGGAAAAGGTAGTAGCGCAGCAGCTATGTTCATATCTACATAGAAATAGCATACACAAACCGTATCAGGAATCATTACAGCACAGGGACAACACTGGTTAATGTAGTATATGACCTCCTATTGACCTCTGATGGCCTCTAGTGAAAGACCTCGGTGTGATTATAGATTACAGTCTTTCATTTGAAGCTCATGTAGATAATATTACCAGGATAGCATTCTTTTATCTCAGAAATATTGCAGAGATAAGGAATATATTGTCAATAAACAATGCAAAAAACTAGTTCATGCTTTTGTCACCTCTAGGTTGAACTATTGTAACGCCTTATTGTCTAGGTGGATAAACAAGCTTTAGATAGTCCACAATGCAGCAGCGAGAGTCCTCACTAGAACCAGAAGATACGAGCACATCACCCCTATCTTATCCTCACTGCATTGGCTCACTGTGAAACTACTTTTTGCAGTTTTGCAACTCTCAGTCGTGCTTCCTTGATCTTTTAAGGCAGAAGAGATTTCTCCTAGCAACCCTTCCAATTAATTCATACTTGTTCAGTCTTCTTCTAATTGTGCTGTTATGAACTTTAATATTTAACATGCTAAGTGAGGCTTGTAGGGTCTGACATGTATCTCCTTTTTTCTTTTCTTTTTTTTTTTGTATTTCTTTGAGCATTGCATGTTCTGACCTGGGAGGCCCACTCCTGGGAATATTGGCAACTGTCTTATATACTTTTCATCTTTGAATAATAACTCCAAATTGCTGGAAATAGTTTTATTGATAAGCTGCAAAAATTGCTTCTCCAAGACCATCTTGGTATTGTGTTAACACACACCTGAATGCTCCAGACCAGCATAATGCCATTATTTCTGCTTTTATAGAGGTCTGCACAACTGCTGATGATCAATTAATGACCAGATGAGTTTACTATTTTTTCACACAAACAAAAACATAGAATTAAAACAAGGGGCACAAACTTTTACACATGACTGTAAATTATACTTCACTATGCTATGCTTCCATTCTGTCACACACACACACACACACACACACACACACACACACACACACACACACACACACACACATATCTACATCTAGGCATTTGGCAGACACTCTTATCCATATCAACTTACTTTTTTTAAATCACATTATACATCTGAGCAATTGAGGGTTAACAACAGTGGCAACTTGGTGGTTGTGGGGTTTGAAGCTGAACCGTAGTCCAATGCCTTAACCACTGAGCTACCCCTACACAGAGCAGATAGTCTAATTACTGAAGCCTCTCTCAGCTGTCTGACATACTGTATGTAATAGGCTACCTGAATATCCTTCTCTCCTAAAATAACCAACAGACTTCAGTCATGTAGGGTTCAGTGTCCTCTCACTCCATAGAGTGTCAGTTATGCAATAGGAAGTATGTGAAGCCTAGTGAAGCCGAATTCTACACATCTCTTTAAGGAAACACTCCGTTTTAGTAGAAAGACTGACAGAAAACCTCTGGGCATAAATATATCTAGAATATATGTGCTTCTAGCTATTAACTGTGTGTATTAAGTTATATACAGTATATTGCTGTGACTCAAACAGTATTCTGAATGTTGCAGCAAGGGGCACCATATTTAGCTAAGGGCAAAGGAGGTGTTTTCCTCAGGATCCGTCATGACAGACTAGCAATTTATGAGTCTCTTGCATGCTGTATAAGAATACTGTATCTGTTCCATATATGCATACAGTGTATAAAAAAAAAAACATATAAAAAAAACATATATAAAAAAAAAAAGTCAAGAAAATAATGGAAACACCTTAGTGACAATTTTTTCAAGGTTGGAAGTGTCTGTGGCTGTCCTGCTATTATGGAAATGCTAGTTTTTATATACTTTAAATGAGTGGCACAGTGGTGTAGTGTTTATCACTGTGGACTTGCACCTCCAGGATCGAAGGTTCGATTCCTCTGCTTTGATTGCCTCAGGTCTGATGGCGTGGAGTTTGCATGTTCTCCCCATGCTTGGTGGGTTGCCACTGTGGGAGAAAACTCGAAACATGTGATTCACTAAATTGTGAAATTGTGAAAAGTTTTCTCCATAGGAATTGAAAATGTATTATTTTTTCAACCAAAACATTTATTGCTCCCAAGTAAGAAATAAAACTTGCTCAGTAAGTTGGACATGTGTGCGCACATGAGATATTTATATACAATATAATAATAATAATATAAACTAACATACGGTATGTAAGGAGAGGTTAGCACTGTACCTCCAGGGTTCAAGGTTCAATTCCTGCCACAGGTCTGTGTGTGGAGTTTGTACGTTCTCCTTGTACAGGTTTCCTCTGGGTGTTCTGGTTTCCTCCCATACTGTAGTCCAAACACATGCAGATTAGGTTAATTGTGTGTATGTGTGTGCCCCAGGGTGCTCCTGGAATAGGCTCCATGTACAGGATAAGAAGTAGAGAAAACAATGTATATATAATCAATATATAGATATACAGTATATATATATATATATATATATATATATATATATATATATACAGTATATATATATATATACAGTATATATATATATATACAGTATATATATATATATATATATATATATATAAGAAAAATATATATATTT
>JAQMYG010000012.1:27256751-27270875 GCA_030014215.1 Clariallabes teugelsi
TGCAGAGGATAGGGTTAGATGGAGGCAGATGATTCGCTGTGGCGACCCCTGAAAGGGAACAGCCGAAAGACATAGAAAGAAAGATAAATATAGAGATACAGTCATATGTAAAAGTTAGTCCCCCCTCTTTTAATTTTAAGAGTTTTTGTGTAAAGATCATCTGATCATAGACTAGTCTTAGTGCTAGACAAATACACACTCAGATGAACAACAATATCTAACATTTTTTACCGTGCCATTATTATTTAACAAAAATGAGGCCGAAAAAAATGATCATGTAGGCAGTGCTAAGTAACCCCATGATTCCATAGTGTGTAGACCAGCAATAGCTTATAAATTTTTGTCCATTCTTCTTTAAAACATTGCTTCAGTCTGTTGAGGTTTTTGGATATTTGCTTATGCACAGCTCTCCTGAGGTCCTGCCAGAACATTTCAGTTAGGTTGGGGCCTGGATAAGGTCAAATCAAAACCTTGATTCTTTTACTATTACGCCATTCTGTGTAGCCTTAAGATCATTACAACCAAGTTTTAGCTGTTGTTCAGATAGAATATTCTGGTATACACGAATTCATGGTTGACTCAATGACTGTAATCCCAAATCATCACCCCTCCACCACCGTGCTTGACGTCATTTCCAGATTGATGAGCACACACCTGAATGGTTCAGGCCAGACTGCAAAACCTTCTTTTATATGATCTATTAATCAAGGGCTCAAAATTAGCAGCACCTGGCTACAACCTATGCTCTTAAATCCCGTAGGAGCAGTAACGAGGTACTTAGTATTGCTTGCATGTTTTTCTTTCTTTTTTTTGCTTTATTTTTGTTAAATAAATAATAGCAGGGTGAAAAATGTTATATGTTGTTCTTCACCTGAGGTTGCATTTGCCTAATTCTAAGACCCACTACCATTACACAAAAAAACATATCATTTAAAAAAGCAGGCACTTACTTTTACACATGACTGTCCATAAAACCTAGGAAGGTCTTCAGGACAGAGAACTTTGTGCTTTTAGGTTTGTCAGTACCATCTCAAGCTGTGGTTATTGTCTTCATTAATGTCAAGAGACAAAAAAAAGACTGCGCTGTCTGGCAAGACAGGTATTATAACTTGCTACCCGTGTACATATTATATATACACACTGGATAGTGACTTATGAACAAAAAATGTATGTGCTGTAATAACCCTTTCACATTGCAGCTGCATGTGCAGAAAACAAATTTTTGAAAAATATGTTTTCAAAAACAGCATCACTGTCGTAAATCCTGGAGTGTGACGGCACCTGTGTACACGCTTTTATTGTGTATAGCACACAGTGAGGCTCCAGGGATCTCCTACTATGGTCTGCTTGAAGCCACCATTCCGTTCCAGTCTTCTGTGTGAAAGATGTCATGAGGTTGAGTGCATATTTAGAGCAGTGACGGGAAGTAGGGGAAAGTTAAGTGGGCTCTGTTTCAAACAGATAAACACAGATGCTACATATGCCCCCCAAGGTTTACTTCATTCACTCTGGAGTTCATTTATGCAGGTCCTTTTTTTTTTTTCAGACTCAAGCACTAGCAATGTCAAAAATAGTGCTAACATGTTTGTGTGTTTTTCCCATTGAGTAATTTTGGGGGATTTAATTTAAAACCAGTAAAGCTCTGAAATCCTAAACCCACCTGTAGCTTTTACCCATAGTAAAACTTATTTATTCTGTGAGCCAACCTGAACAACCAGATAGATAGAGAGAGAGAGAGAGAGAGAGAGAGAGTTGGGGATGGTAGTGCAGGTGTAAAAGTTCTAGATATAAGCTGCAGACCAGAGTTGAATTAATGTCAAACAGTCCCAATTTTTTCAACAGTGTAAAACAGAATAGAAAGCTGGCAAAGGAAAACGCAGTAAACTGTTTCAGTAGATGATCTGTTTGGAATGACGCCCGTGTGCTGGCTACTGTGCACGGTGGAAAAGTACAGGGAGAACACTCTGCAGTACTTATAGTGGGAACATTAGTGTTTGTAAAAATTAAATTAGTCAAAATACCACTCAAATGACAGCCACAAACAAAGTCCTAGTGTGTATTGAGTATGCCACTCTACAAGTGAGAGTAATCTTTAAAAAAAAAAAAATTTAAAAGTGAGGGTAAAATATATTAAATATATTTTAACCACTACAAGTTCCTTATGTCTGGAACTGTAGTTGAGGATGAACACCTTTTTTTCTTTTTTTTTCTTTTTTAATGTCCCCTGGTTATAATTTGATGATGCTGGTAAATGCCAATGCAAAATCCACACTGGTGTTCACCTAGATTGAGAGCTGGTCATTGAGAATGCACAGGCTGACCCACACTTGACAGCTGAAGACAAAACCTGGTCTGATTACTCTGAGGGCACACAGATGCTAGGATCTGAATCTGGCACTAACAGTATGATTTCTGGGGCCAAACTTGCCCAGTAATGGTGTGGAAAATATTTTCTTGGCAAACATTACTAATCATTTCCTTAATGCTTTGGCCTAATTGAATATAGTTGCTGACCCCATCGCCACAGTTAATCCATCTTCAGATTGTTACTTCCAGTATAATATAATAATCCTTTCCGTGTCACAAAGCCAATGTTGTCTCAAACTGATTTCATGACCATGACAAGGAGTTCAGTGTTTAGTGGGCTTCCCAGGCTCTGGATCTGAACCCAACAGAACACTTTGGGGATGTGGGAGAATGATACTTTCAAAGCATGAACATATACCTGAAATATCAGGAGGAACTGCATGAACTGCAACATAGACCAGAATGTTTGCTACATCTTTTGGAATCCATGCCATGAGGCTGTTTCGAGAGCAAAGCAAATAACTAGTATTAGCGTAGTGTTACTAAGGAAGTGCTCAATGAGTGTATTTCACCACAGTATAAAAGTAGGCAGTTAAAAAATCTTTCAACTGATTTGCAGTCCCACTGTAAATTGACAATAGCGGCAAAACACTACAGTACGAGTAACTAGTCAGTCCAAGGCTAGCTTAAGAAACCTACACAAATGCTCCAGTTAAAAATTGCAAAAAAAAAAAAAAAAAAAAGCTTGTGACATTCATTGAAAGCACTACATTCTTCCAAGTAAAGTAGGGTCAAAAATGTACAACATTGGCACTGTTGGAGCAACCTGCTGTAACAAGAGCTGGTTAGTGTGATGATCCATATATCTTGTCAAATGTGACACATGTAAGGTGAATAGTCAATGAAATCTCACAGGCAGATAAAAAAAAATGGGGATGTTTGTGTATGTTTAACGAAATCCTGCAAAATATGGTAATCAGATATATGTATAATGTTCAGGGTCACAAAATGTGCCATGTACTGTATGTTACTTTATAATATGTGCTTTACGGTTCAGTGAATTTTACCATTTGTGAGAGATTTATAACATTCCCCAACAGTAAACCCACCCACCACATTTCTTTTTCCAGATATACAAAATACAAGGAGACGACCAGACTCAGAAGTCCAGCATGAAGAGAATATAAGTTCCTAGTTAAGAGAGAGACAACAAAGTTACAACATCACTATTTTTCTGTTCTTTAAATTTGCAAATGCATCTTGCAAAGATCTTGTCTGTACTAACAGGAAGGATATGTTTTGCGAAACTGAAATAAACAAGAAGCAGATGACCACAAAACATTAATAACTGGTAGCCTTATAGTGAGTCCACTAATTGATTTTTGGATTGGAAAATATTTTAGATGTTACTTTCTGTGCTACTTTTGCAAAAATTGGGCACACAACATCATAGGGATTTTGGTGGAAAGAAGTGGACAGGTTTGATGAATTATGTTTTCTTTTACATCACGTGGACATCTAGGTACAGTAGGTCTCTTTCCTGGGAAGTGATGTCACCAGGGTGCAGTATTGGAAAAAGGTATGCCAGAGGAGGCAGTTGATGCCCTGGATAATGTTTTTCTGGGAAACCTTGGGTCCTGACATTCATGTGGATGTTATTTTGACAAGTACCGCCTACCTAAACATTGTTGCAGACCAAATATACCCCTTCGTGGCAGTGGTGTTCCATAAAGACATATACCACAGCATATCTTTAGAGGTCTTGTGGAGTTCTTGCCTTGACTGGTCAGTGCTGATTTACCACATCAAGGGGTACCTACACAATGTTGAGCAGGTTGTAATGATGTTGTAATTTTATGGCTGATCAGTATATATGCTTATAACCAGAGAAACACCCAATTCTATGTTATAGAAGACTCTACAACAAAAAAAAGGCTGCTGACAACTACAATTCCTAACCCTCATAATCTTTGTCAGGTTTACGGTCATATGACCTCTGCCCACACATACTGTACCAGCACATACCGTACCGTAATCACCTTCACACACTTTAAAATTACTGTTTCCACACACACACACACCATGAAGTTATGTTCATTGTTTATTGCCTGATATTATCAACTTGTTGATTTGTATTTTTTTAACGATCTGATCTTGACCTTGTCTGTTCACCTTGTATTATTGTTTACTGATTGACTGACTTTGACCTTCTTGCATGTTTTACTTCCATATACTATGTCTAAGTTACTGTACAATAGTTTGACATCATGATCCAGGGCACAATGTTTGCTAGAGCTGTTGTCCATAGCAAAAAACTGCAATATCAGCTGTTTCTCTCCAAAGATAAAAAGTCACCAGCAGAATGATTTTGACAATATGCTTACCCAATCCAATGATTCTAATTTTTTTTGTTTTCATATATGTATCGGACAGGTTGTATGAAATGACTGCAACATTAGTCATCCTATTTGCTACTACAGAATTCGTTTTTGTGGACAGGCACACAGAGCTTTTCTTCTGATATATATATTACCATGTCTTCAAGTAGCTTATTTTTTAGCTCTGTCATGCCGGAACAGGTTTAGGCCACTTAGTTCTAGTGATGGAAAGTTTTAATGCTGCAGAATACAAATAAATGGGTAAATACTGTCAGTTCTGTGGTTATAGTTTTAGGAAGAACCACATACAATATCAGGGAGATGGTCAGGTGTCCACAAACTTTTGGCTATATAATGTATCTAACAGCCATATACATGTAGGTAAAATTTGATTACACCTAGTGCCCAGCTTATATTATCTATAAATATACATTGTCAGTTCTCAAAGTTGATGTGTTGGAAGAAGGAATGTGTGCAAGAAGCTGAGTAAATTTGACAAAGGCCAAATTAGATGACTGGGTCAGAACTTAAAATCTGGTGGGATGTTCCCTGTATGCAGTTGTCATTACCTACCAAAAGTGGTCCAAAAAAGTACAGCTGGTAAACCAGTGGCAGGGTCATGAGCACCTGAGGCTCACTGATGTACATGGAACCAAAAGTCTCTTTGGTCTCACAGAAGAGCTATTTTTGTACAAATTCATGAAAAAGTTAAGGCCAGTTATAATAGAGAAGAGTGTGACAAAACAAGGTGCATCACACCTTGCTGCATATGGGGCTTCCTTGCCATAGACTGGGCCGTGCTGAACGTGACACCAGGATGCACTGTGGGAAGAAAGCAAGCCCACAGAGGCATTGTGATGCTCTGGGCAACATTCTGCTGGGAAAACTTATGTTCTTGTATTCATGTCGATGTTGTGTTGACATGTACCCACAATGTTCTCGCAGACAAAAATGTTCTCGCAGACAATATGCCAATAGTATTACCTAAGGGGCCATTAACATGATACACTCAAGTTTGTTATTTTAAATCAAGACGTGCAATAAGCGTGTTCATCTTTGCCACAACAAGATGAAAAAAATCCTCCGGGATCAGTTGGTATCTCCATGCGTTTTTCATGCTTGAAGGATGGGTTGCAATTTTTCCCTTCTTGTCTACAAATATATTTACTATTGCAAGGGATTTTTGGTGCTGAAAATCCATTCATATACTGCAACTTCCTCATCATACAGTGGACAGCTCACTGTCTTAGGAATGGCAGACACCATGGGAGCGCAAGCTCTTGAGCACTTTGAAAAGAAAAAGAAAGTTGCGCGGCTAGTATATTCAACGCATTTTTAGACATGACATGCGCGGCCTCTAATGGGAGGCCACTTTCAACGCGATAAGGCTCTCTGCCAGACTGCCAAATGTTCAGAAATGGTTTGAGAAAATTGGCCAAATGTTCATGGTGATGACCTTCCCTCCAAATTCCTCAGATCTCAATCAGATCAAGCTTCTGTAGGAAAAGTCTGATTCATGGAGACCCCACGACTCCACAACTTACAGGATTTGTAAGGATCTGCTGCTGACAACTTCGAGCCAGATACAGCAGTACACTTTCAAAGACCTTGTGGAGTCCTGGCCTCGTAGTAAGTCTGATTTATGCTCAAGTCTATGCGTAGCCACATACCCTACAGAGTCAATCTAAGCCCTAGCTTAGGGCATAGACTGACATGCACCTCCCAAGAAATGTAACTACATGCCCTAACGATTCAGACCACCACAATGGTACTTGGTCCAACTGGTAGTATCGCATTTCCAGCTTCTTCTTCAATGCTTCCTTTTTTTTTTTTTTTTGAGTTGAAGGCCTGAGTATCTCCATTGATGTCTTCTCACATTTTCTGCACTGCAGTAATTTCAGTAAAAGTAACAGTTGTTTAACATCTAATGGCTAGAAACATTTAATAAAACATGTAATTTAGAGTGAAAGTATAAATGCTCACAATGCTGTAGGCCACTTCTATCCATCCAGCTACTATCCACTTCTATCCATCCACGGTCCCTGTAGTCCAACTAGGGACCGTGGAGGACAATGGTGACCATTTAAGGCCAGTGGTGACCATTGTATTTATTCCCATTTTTACAACCGTAGTAGGACCTCCAGACAGCATTCAAATGCGTATTCACACACTACTGACAATTTGGGAACATCGTTTAGCCTAATCTTTGGCCTGTGGGAGAATACCAGAGTACCCAGAGAAAGCTTTG
Source organism: Clariallabes teugelsi (assembly GCA_030014215.1). Classification (NCBI taxonomy): domain Eukaryota; kingdom Metazoa; phylum Chordata; class Actinopteri; order Siluriformes; family Clariidae; genus Clariallabes; species Clariallabes teugelsi. The sequence goes on from JAQMYG010000012.1 coordinate 27,263,685, forward strand.
GGGGAACATGGGAACTCCATGCACACAGACCCCAATACGGGAATCAAACTGCAACCCTGGAGGTGCAAGGAGACAGTGCTAACCACTAAGCCACTGTGTCGCCTGTAGGCCACTTGCGTAGCATAAATCAGGCTTTAAGTAGTTGTATTTTTATTGGTATGGCTGATCAGTGTGTACCATATTACACCTCTTTTTTTCATGAATATATTTGCTTGATCAGCTTCTTGTCTTTTATGGTCAGTTATTGAGGGGTGTTGGTTAAAGATTTGGGTGATGGATTGTTTAAAAGGCTTCACAAAAGTACTATAGGAGATAATACAATTTATGGACATTATTACGTATGTCCTGCAACACCAAAAACAGGGTATTATTATATAAGTTAAAACCATGTGAACTGCATTTTATGACTTTCGGCATTACTGTGAAATAAACGTACTGTAGTTTATTGTTCCTATGGGGAGGGGGCGCTTTTCTTTTAAGTAAACGGATTGTCATCATTTCGTGTGTAAGTAACTTGGGAGCACATTTTAAATGACTGGCGGGAGAGAATAGAACAAAAGCTGAGGGAAAGTCCTGTGCAAAGCCATGATGTCCTGTTCCTGTTCTGTCTTCACTGACAGCCTGGGGTACAGGCGACCACCACCAACGGAGTGTGTCGCTGTAATTTGATGCGGCAGGAGGGCTCTGCCATCATCACATGGTGGAAATTTCCATGCTCTTCTCCCGGTTTAAATGGGTAAGAGCTAGAAGAGCTGAAGATCAGTCGGCCGCCTCACCTAACAGATCTGAAGTGTGGGGTTTTTTCTTTTGACCAAATCAGGTGAGTTCTGTTTATTTAGATGTCTACAGTTACAGTTCCTAGTAATGCTTCTACAGTAAAAAAAAAAAAAAAAAAAAAAAGTTTAGTTGATCATATATAATATTAATGAATACGCAATATAACCTGTGGTCTGTGGGTGATGTTATGCAAATTGGCTAAGGGGATTGATTTGAAAAAATAATGAAATAATTAAACAAACAAAATAAATGAAATCTTAAGAGAGCCATTATGAGCTTAACTGGCGGAATGCATGGGTGGACGGAAATTAGATCTGCAGAAGTAACCAGGGGTGTGTGACTATCCAGGCGACTACAAGGACGCTCTGTGTCAACAAATACATTTCGGCAAAGTTACAGGTCTGTGCATCATCGCATTGCATGTAAGAGCTATAAGCTTGGTGCTTTTTTTTTTCTTTTTTTTATGTATATACATTGTTTAATTGGCGCATCTTCGCTTCAGTGTATTGTATCTTGACTGCATGGGCGCGTGCTCTGTAAAACCCGACCCGTACTCGTTTCAGCGTGTGAGACGGATATAAAGAACACCTCGCGCGCATCAGTAAAACCGCCCCGCATGTTAAATCCGACAGGTAGATGAAAGGAAATAATTTGTATGGAAGAAGTAACAAAGCGTAAAAATCCGCTTTTGCACCAATGCAGGCAGTCAGATAGACCAGGTTGCATGTTATGTAGCGTATGTACGCTATGTACCCTGAGGATATATGCTGCATTGTTTAAATGACTCCTGAGGTACAGTACGTGCTTATTAATATTGCAACATTAGGAGGACTGAACCGAGGTTTTAAAGGTTGCAGTGTATTTCTTGAAAAAAAAAATGTTTTACATGCATGGGGTCGGGGTGGGTGGAGGTGGATCCCTTGGAGATAAAAGACCGCGAATACAGCAGTGTGTAGGCACTTATTGTTAGACACACTTCTTATTGTTGAAGTAAAAATGGCTATTTTTGCATATCATGTTCTTGTATATATTAAAGTACTGTATAATGTACAAATGCGATCTCTATAAATAAAAGCGAGCCTCTTTTATAGCCCACAGCTTGGTTTTCTCTCGATGTTTAGTATCATATTTGCTCCTTTATTTAGACTATGTTTCAAGTTACTGATTTAAAATTATCCAAGTGGCCTAGCCACTGAAATATTTAACCATTTACTAAGTAGCAAGGCCAATATCCATGGGCTTGATATGATTTACAATCAAGATTTTTTTTTAATACCACACACGGTTCTCTGCGTGGGAGGTAACTCCTAATCTAGAACATTGGAGAACATTGAGTAAGCCCCGCCCACTATGTCACGCGCTGTTAGGTTTCTTTATTTTTTTACACCTTTTTATATTATCTAATCAACGCACACGCTAAAGACAAGACTTTGTTAAACATAACACAACTTGTGTGCTTATTAAATATCCCATTTCACATTTATTCCCTTTTATTTATTACTATGTCGGAGGTTAAGAGTTTGGAGAAATAGTTTAAAGGTTAAAGCTAAAACTAAGCTGATCAGCTTAAATGTAATCAGTGACATTATTATTTGAGGTTGAAGCCCATGTACGTACATGTCTGTCTTTCTGTACAGCAGAACTCTCTGCCTAATTTACTTATAGAAAGAAATAAAAAATTTTGGGGGAAATTTCCTTTTTATTTTATTTTTTTTAAGTGGTTAAGTATCTTACGCCCTGTTTACACTAAGTTGTACTTCTTACCTCGTCAGCCAAATGCACTTCTTGTTCGGTAGTCTTAGATTGAATCACAGATGAGAAATCGAAAATGTAGATCAGAAAGATTAATTTTAGTCTTAGACTAAAGTATTGGTGCAGGTGTTTGTTTATATTGGGGTAGAAGATCTGAGTTCCAATCATTGTTCCAGTTCATCCCGATGGTGTTCAGTTTGGTTTAGGTCAGGGGTCTGTGTAGCACACTTGAGTTAATAACACACTATGTGGCATTATTATAGTGAGCATATTTGCGCGTAGTTCTAGTACCCGGTTTGACTTGAACGACCCTCGTACATATTACAAATGCATCTCTCCTTTGTAATAATGCATGTAGGATTATGAAATCGCAATTGTCTCACTGTGAGATAATTGAGTTAAATTTTGTTTTGTTTGACAACACATTAAAATTGCTAACTAATATTGTGCTTTTTAATTTATTTGCTAAAAATTGAAGATTTTTAAAGATGAATATGTGAATCCGATTTATAATACTGCAGTGTCCTCTTTAAGAAACTTCACAAATTTTGTAACACAAATATTCTTCAGAATAATAACAAGAAGAAAATGATGAAGTAGTAGAAATAGGCCAACATCAGTAAAAATGGTACATTGGATATCGGAGAAAGCATAATAAATGATGGATCTTGCAACAAATGATCTTGAAATGTATACAGGTGTATACAAGTACTTTAACTGATGTTTTTAGAGTTGATTTTTATTAGACTTTGGCTATACCTTATACTTATTAAATTTACAATGTAAATGTTTGGTTTTTTTGGGTGAAAGTCCACGTGTAATGTGTTTCAATAAAAAAACAGTAAATAAAGAATTCAACCCTGCTAGTTATTAAAGATCTGATGGGTGCCGGTATTAGTATCTGTAAAGGAAAAAATATGGTAATAGCGCCATCTCTAAAAATAAGCTTTGTAAGTAATATTTTTATGTTCGTATCGTCCCACTCCTAGAACCCTTTTCGATCCTGGAGATGTAGTATAAATATTTGGGAAAAAAGTCACGAAGCAAAAGAAATTGTGTAAAAGTTGTGTCTTAAAGTTAAGATTATCCAGTTTTGACTATCATACTCTGTAATGCCTTACATCTCACATTGTGTTTTTGTTTTACAATAGTCTTACATACTTTATGTGTTAGAAATCAAGTACTGAACCTATTTATTATTGAAATCTTTAGGATTTGTTGGTTTCGGGTTATATCACCCTATTATTTGACCTAATTATATCTGACCTAATATATTTTCTCTTACATTTCCTTAATATTAATTCTTAGTATTAAGAAGTATGTCAACAGTTCTTTTTGTAATCAGCCACTGAAAACAAAGTCACAAATCAGAAACAAAGTTTAAATCAATATGTGGACTTTACACCGAGGCCCCTTGGTGCAGAGTGATCTGAACACACGGCAGCTTTTCATCAGTGATTCATTCATTTGTCCAAGTATATAAGTAACTGTCTAAAATGGCTCAAATCTCAGCTTTTTACATTCCTAGAGAAGACCATAAATCTCCTTTAGCGTTTCGCTTCTAACCTCCTAACCTAATCCTAAATTATGACAGCAAGGTTTCAGACACTTCTTTTAGAATCATTAACACATTGAACAAGGCATTAGAACGACCTGCTGTTTATTAATTACAGTTACCTGCTACAATATATAGATAATATATGCAATCATCCAGTCAACCAATCATTTGGAAGCTGCACAGTGTATGCACAGTGTATGTAGAAACAGGTCAAGAGCCTCAGGTAATGTTTACAAGATGTGATCTCACTGGTTGTGACGGCATAGTTGTTGGTGCCAGATCAGACTGGTTTGAGTATTTCAGAGGCTGCTGATCTCCTAGGAATTTCCCACACAACACCATTTAGAGGTTACACAGAATGGTTGGGGCAAAAAAACAAAAAACATTCAGTTAGCAGTTTTGTAGGTAGAAACACTTGGTTGATGAGACAGATCAGATGAGAATGGCCAGATTGGTTAAAATTAAATAATTTGGCTACAGTAACACACATAACGGCTATTTACAGGTGAGATGAACAGAAAAGCACCAAACGTCAAGATGAATGGACTACAACAACAGAATATAGTGGTGGATGGTCAGTGTTTTTATAAAAAGGCCATTGTGTGAGTTAAAAGATCAAACTATTTAAACATTGGAAAATATTTTCACCAAAATATTGTTGACAATATTTGACAACCTAAAAAGAGGGATCATTTTATCCTGATCAGGGTCACATTTGATCCAGAGCCTTCTTGTCAGCACTGGGCACAAGGACTATATTCTGGATGGGACACCAGTCCATCACAGTGCACCATACATACTTATACACTCATTAGCCAGGGCATCTATTGGCTTGTTTTCAGGAGACTGCAGGAAACCAAAGTTCCTGGAGGAAACCCACACGGATACAGGGAGAACATGCAGAACTTAACGGAGAAGGGAACTTGATCCAAGGGTTATACTGGGAGCTCTAGCTCTATGAGGCTGCAATGCTACCTGCTGCAAAGTGCCTAAACCAAATAGTGGCGAATGGTAATTTGCTGTAAAACCATGGCAATCTAGTAAACAAACTGTTTTATGTGCATCATGACAACATTGTCCCAGTTCTACATTTTGGCTCCTTTGATATAATAATGTATATTGAACGTGACTCCTGTAAACAAATGGACAGACATGCGTTAAATGCTTTTTAGGAGGAATTTCCCATAAATGTAAACAAGTATTTACCGATTGTTTTGTTCCTAATATTTTATTTACTATACAGTCATGTGCATGTTTGTAGATTACAAGTTAAATTAATGTACAAAGGGCATTTAAGTCAAACTAGGACTTCAGAGAGTGGAACACATCTTCGAAAATCAACAGATTTTGTAGCCAACTTGCAGAAGAAACGCATATGTCTGTGGGAACTGTATACACAATCATTAATGAAAACCACTTGCACCACTTGACATATCCCTCGTACATGTCTGACCTCACTCCTACCAAGTTCCATATGTTTGGGCCATTAAAGGAGTTCCTGGGAGGCCAGCATTTCAGACATGAAGCAGGCAGTCATGACTTGATCATGGGCCTTGTGTACTGAGAGAACTTTCTACCTTGATGGTATCTAAGCACTAGTGAAACATTGGGATAAATGCTTTAGTGTAGCAGGGTATTATATAGAGAAATAAAGTTAGATTTTACTCTCCTGTATTCTGTTAATTTTCACAATCAAAAGTCCTGGTTTGACTTGAACGCCCCTTGTATATGTATGTAGAAAAACCTTCCTACTTCCTAAAGTTAATACAGTATCGACATTAGTTACATTTCTTAATCTTAACATCTTAATGAGACCGAGCAGTATACCATCATTCGGGGTGGATTGTGTCACATTTAACATGCTCTTTTCTGCTGTAATAAGTTTGTCTAAGAAAAGAAAGTGACAGAAGAAATCTTTGCAGTGTACACACTGGAGGTGAGGCACTTTCTACAACACCACTGTTTTTCTTTAACACACCCCTTTATAATGCTTGAAGCAGTTTGGATACACTTTTTGACATATTGAAGCTTTGCACTGCGTGTATAGACTGCAACATACCATCTTCTAAAGTAAGCTAAATAGCTCAACAGAGGTTTAAAAAATTCTTTATTCATTAGAGCTTGTGTGTTACCTCAGCTGCAATTCTTTGAGCCTGCTACGATGACCGGAAATACCTGATTTTTAGCAATCCAGAGGTTAACAATCTGCTGAAAACCACTAATCAGACATTTGCATAATTGCCTTATCTTACAAGTAAGTAAGTAACAGCCAGATTACCCTTTTGAAGAACTAACTAAGTAAACTAACAGTAAGTAGCCACATCTAAGCTACTTTAACACAATTAGCAGTATTTGACTTTATACTATACAGTTATACATGAGAGAGTTCCGAGTCTACTTCTCCTTAAGGTTTTCTTGTTTTGTCTCAAAATGTTTTGCCTTGTAACGACTACATGTCACTTGTACTTTATGGGAAATTGTAAAAAAAAAAAAAAAAAATACACATGTTGGAATGAAATAGCAACATGGTTGCCTGCAATTGACCGTAATTCCTGCCATCACACTACAGTAGGTGATCAACAGCAACAACATGGGTTACTAGCATGCATCCTTAACTGCGTTACTGCATAAACGTTGTTCAACATACCATGCTGGCAATATTTTGCAAACTTTAGATTATTACTTCATTTTATTTCCACGTTAACGTTGCTGAGCCTAGACCTGACTGAAGCAAGCCCAGGTCATACTGTAACACTGCCTCCAGAGACTTGTACAGTGGCCACCATGCGTGATGCATGCATCGCTTCTTTTGCTTCCCTTCCTACCCTGTTGCACCCATCGCTCTAGAATAGGGTTCAGTGTGTACTCCTCAGACCACATGATCTTTTTCCATTGCTTCAAAGTCCAATTTTTTATTATTTATTTTTTCCCAATTTTTCTCCCTAATTTAGTCGTGTCCAATTCCTCCCCGTCACTAGGGGGTTCTCACATTAAGGCTACTACTACCACTCAGTCTTCGGCCCTCCCGACTATCACGTGTTTCCTCCGAACCACGTGACGCCAGCCGACCGCATCTTTTCAAACTGCTCGCTCACGCACCGTTG
>JAQMYG010000012.1:27278354-27290753 GCA_030014215.1 Clariallabes teugelsi
CATTTGCTGTAATGTAATCGCATAGGCTGACATCGCGATTGCGATTGCGATATTATTAATCGTGCAGCACTAATATACACTGCCCTGTTTTTGCCTACTTTATTATCTCCTTAGCTATAAGTGCACCACCAGACTGGGTTTTTCCTTCTTAATGTAACACACACCAGTACTATTTTTGGCTAGGGCACTCCCCCTTGTTGGTCTTCAATCTCTTGTGGTCCAGACTGAAGAGGACAGAGAATTTGACATAGAGAGGTAGACACTCCGAGAGGGCTGCGTTTCCGTGTCTGTTTAAACATTATTGCCTTGAGCGTGCTCTGACTGATTGATGGCAGTCAGCTGGACCGCTCATCTCCACTGAACCGCATTCCTCTCGTAGCATGAAGATGAAGAGAACACCTTCATCAATGCTCGATCCAGTTTTCACCTGACTAGCGGGTCAGCGTTTGGCCTCGTCTCCATCACTCTTCTACTCCCGCCTACGTCAGGTGGCTATTTCTGTTCTGTGTCCGCGCTCCTGGTGCCTGGTAACTCTGGTATCAGTGACACATACTAAGGGCTCCCTTCTTGGGTTTTTTTTTCTCCTCTCTTACACTCATGCAGTCTGTCATCTTGTCTTTGACACTGTGACAGATATCAGGTAGTTGAGGCAGACAGGAATACACAGGTTGAAGTTAGATTGTAAGGGAAGATTGATGGCCTCTACTGAGTGGATATTAGTACAGTCTGTTGATTATTTCTTGAAGGTTAAAAATGTTAATATTGATGTCTGATTTTTGTCTTGCAGTATTCTCCTCTTCGCTGTTGCTATTCTGTCACTCTACTCTATTCACCTGCTGCTCGTAACAGCTAAAGAAGGAGGTAATCATTAAGTCACACACACACATACACCCATAAGAACTTAATTGATGTTGTAGGTGTATTTTTCCAATGGCGAGATAAAGATATAAATGGTATTGTAGGGGTGTTCTGTCTATTTTGTAAGCATATCATTTTTTGCATTTTTTTTGTTACCTTCATCAGGCTCTCTTATTTATGAAAAGCTGGGTGAAAGGGCGTTCGGCTGGCCGGGGAAGATGGCAGCATTTGGGTCTATAATCATGCAGAATATCGGAGGTGAGAGGACGAACCACTGTCAGGATCAAATCATGTATCATTTTCATTTTGTCACTACAAAGTCACATTTCAGTCTTTACGATGATGTATGTAAATGATATAAGCAGAAAGAGAATTGGATTGAAATGATTAAATGATCTCTTCCCAGCCATGTCCAGCTACCTGTTCATTGTGAAATATGAGCTGCCGGAGGTAATCCGAGCCTTTCTGGGACTAGAGGAGAGCTCTGGGTGAGTTGCTGTAACATGCTGAACATGCTACCATTATTATTAGTCTGTAACAAGAGCATATATAGTGTTCAAGTCCTTCGAATGGAAAAAATGGGATTAGAAATAACAAATGTGTAAATCCTAATCAGAGCATTTTTAGTATCCCATGGCCATTCTCAGCTTGAACAATAAAAAGTGGCACTTTTCCCATTTAAATGATTAGGTTTTGGCATCTGCTTTCTTTAGGTGACTCAACATACAACATGGATTGTTCTGTAAATCTATAACACTGACACTAAGATAGATTGCATAGATTCCATCACAAGTAATAAAAGTTTAGTTCTTGGGTTTTTGCATCTATCCCACACACACACACACATCCTGTGTGCAATGGTTTTAGATGGTTTTGAGAACATGCTTACGGTGATCCCTGTGAGATAAAGTGCTTGCGTGGTTTCTCCTCTGCTGTAGCGAGTGGTATCTAAACGGGAATTACCTGGTCGTGTTCGTGTCTATTGGAATCATCCTACCTCTGGCCCTTCTCAAGAACCTGGGTAAGCCCTGTTTTTCACTCAGTTTGCTAGGTGTGTTTGTTGTATAGATTTTTATTGTGCACGTATTCGTTTGTGTATCTTATGTATATTCCCTCATTGTGCAGGCTACCTAGGCTACACCAGTGGCTTCTCTCTCTCATGTATGGTCTTCTTTTTGGGCGTAGTAAGTGCTTATGTTATTATGTGCTTCTTAATTTTTGCATATAAGTAAAAAAAAAAAAAAAAAAAAAGAAGAGTTTTTCGCTTTCTTCAAAACTGATCTATAATATTGTATGTGTGTGTGTGTGTGTGTGTGTGTGTGTGTGTGTGTGTGTCAGTTGATTTATAAGAAGACGCAGCTCCCCTGTCCTTTGCCATTCTTCTACCATCACTCGGCCAATACGAGTCTAAACGGTTCTGCGCTGATGAATCCGTATGCGTCGCATAACAGTTCAGCTCTGATGGAGTTCTCTCGAGCAGACACGAGCAGCGGTCACCTGGAGCCCCATACTCCCTCTTTACCCGTCTCCAGTGTCCACTACACCCCTCATTCAGATGACGACGAGGACATGTGCACACCTAAATACTTTGTGTTCAACTCCCAGGTGAGGGCTCACGGTTAGATTCATTGATTCATAGGTTTATGTAAAGTATTGCAGTGGAATTGTCTAGGTGATGGTGATTTAATATTACAAATCACTGGATCATGTTAATGCAGTCATTCTGTTTAATCAGATTTTCTTGTTTGGTGGTGATTTATATGATCGAAGTATAATAAATAGGTTTGAATAAAATGATACTCAAGACACACATATAATCTTGGTTATTACTAGGTGTTATTTCTATGTACATTTATCATGACCCTGTCACCTTGATATATCTCTGTTTTCTTTGTTTCCTACTCCAGACTGCATATACTATTCCTATTCTGGCTTTTGCCTTTGTGTGTCACCCAGAAGTCCTTCCCATTTACAGTGAACTCAAAGAGTGAGTACGTTTTCATATCTCACAATAATAGAAAAAAAAATTATTGTTATTTTTAATATCGCTTTCATTTTCTCTACAGGCGGAGCCGGAGGAAAATGCAAAATGTATCTAACCTGTCGATTTTGGCGATGCTTATAATGTACATGCTGTCGGCTCTGTTTGGCTACCTCACATTCTACGGTACGTCCTTCTCTCACACACCCAACAAGAGACAGATCTTTGTTTAGTTTTGTTCTTCATTTAATTCTGCTTCTTCCTCACTTTTATCTTTTTTTTCGTTCACATTTTAACAAACAGATAATGTGGAAGCAGAGCTGCTGCACACCTTCACCAAGGTTTACAAGTTTGATACTATGCTTCTGTGTGTGCGTCTCGCCGTGTTGACTGCTGTAACACTCACCGTTCCCATCGTCCTCTTCCCTGTGAGTTCACACACACGCACACACACAAAAACTTATGAAAGTTATTAATTTCATACCGATTTGTACTGTTGAATCCAATCGGTATGAAATTAATAACTGTACATATTTGTTAACATTTTACGCATGGCCGGTTGTGCATAACGTCTGTGAGATATGATTAGGTCGTAAATGTTCTCTTCTTCCCCGCAAACACCACATAATCATGTCATACAGAAGTAGAGCAACGCAGCTATTTTCAGTATCACACAGTACAAATCTGTGTGTTTTCTCAGTAGCCTAAAAATATACAAGCTGAAGGTCTTGGAAAATTTGTGTTACCGTGTTTTGTAACGAGGTGTTGGAAGCTGCTTAACTTTAATGGCCCAAACATATGGAAAGCGCTTGGACCGGTCCAACAGATCAGGATTGGCTAGGATGAGGTCATGCATTGTCCCGCCAGAACAGACCAAAACAGTTTTTTTTGCCATTAAATGAGAGAGGGCCATTGAAGGAGTTCCTGTGAGGCCAGTGTCTCAGTGAAGCAGTGACAATGACGTGAAGCAGGCTGTCCAATCATGGCTGCAACACTAATCTAAAACTATCTACCTTGATGGTATCCAAGCGCTAGTAAAACACCAGGATAAACACATTAGTGTAACAGAAGATTATACAGAACACAATCCCCAGTGTTAAATAAACACCAAGTCCAATTGGTCTCAAATAAACAATGAAAATGTTTAATCAACACTGGAGATTTTACTGTGAAATAAAGGTCGTTTTTACTCATAACTGTGTTCTGTTATTCTGCAATCAAAAGCCTCTTGAACTCCCCAAATATGTAAGATTATGTAAGAAAATCGGTTTCATCCTGAATCTATCTTATAGATTTCTAGCTTAACATCCTTGCCCTTCTAAAGCTGCATGCATGCACACATGCGTTTATTAATTTTTTTTATGAGGAATACTAGGTAGATTGGTCTATATCCAAGATTTTTTCATTTGCTATGATGGAATAAACTAAGAACCAGAGCTTGCATGCAAAAGTACAAATAAAAGTTCTCTGTTTTTTTTATTATGTTTAGAATATTTATAACTGGACATGTGGTATTGAATTACGTTTTCAGTAGCTTTTAAATGTGTATGTAACATGTAAGCAAAATGTGCCTATTTGTCGACACAAGGGACAATTTTAATAGCGCTAAAGTAGTCTTTTTTTACTATTTTGTCCTGCCTTAAAGCACACGTTGTTCCTTCTTCAGGCCAATGAATGGCAGCAGTAGCACGTGTCGGAGTGACTGTGTGTTTCTCCTTTTGCACCAGACAACAGTTCAGCGTTTGGAGAGGGCAGAGAGGGTGATGAGATCTGTCACTGTGGCTGAGGGCTCTACATAGCTGCAGCTATATTGGAGCACTGAGAGTAGCAGTAACAGGGGTAGGGTTTTTTTTTTTTTTTTTTTTTTTTAAGGGGGCCGTTGGTTCTTTGGCCCCACTGTCCTTACTGTGATCTTTCATTGACATCACATGTTATATGCTGAACGAGAAAAGGGGACCTGACAGATATCCTCACATGGCCAAAACATATCCTTGTTTGGAAGTTTAGTACATAACGCACTCAAATTACAACACATAATATAAATGAGTACATTTAAGCTTTAAATGTACCAAAGTTGTGTGCAGGTCGGATGGACCGCTGTGGTGGCACCTTGACAGAAGCAGCCAAAAGAAAGAAACCTAAATTTGGCACCACAGTGGCTTAGTGGTTAGCACTGTGTCACCTTTCACCTCCAGGTCCAGGTTCGATTCCTGCCTCGGGTCTGTGTGCGTGGACTTTCCATCTCCCTGTGCTTGGTGGGTTTTCTCCGGGTATTCCGGTTTCCTTCCACAGTCCAAAGACTTAGCCTTACTGACGTTCCCAAATTGAATGTAAGTGTATGTGTGTGCCCTTCGATGGATTAGTGCCCTGTCCAGTGTGTACCTCATGCCCTAAGTCTGCTGGGACAGGTTCCAGTCCCCACATGAAACTGTATACAGGAGAAAGCAATACAGACAATGAGTGATACAGACAACAAAAAAGTTTTTGTTTGTGTTTTTTTTTTAATAGAGATGGAGCTGTAAATATAATGCCCCATACATATAATGCCTAGGGGGCATAATTGTGCAATCAGATCTGGGCCTTATGAGTCTGATCAGAATATTTTCTTTTTTAATGCATTATTCATTTGTCGTCACAGCCTATGAATAGTAACCTGGACCAGAATTTGCCATGGAAAAAACTCAGAAATGTCCACTGGGTGGCGCTAGTGTGTGTATGTTGTTTACTTACACTCTCGCGCATGGCTTTATTCTTGTCAGGGTCTCTGTGGATATGGAGCCAGGATTCCACTCTGGTCCATTTCAGGACACCATTAAAGGTGTAGTGCCGCATGTGAAAGTCGTTCGCATCATATGGAATATAACAGCCCTTGGCCTTTATATATTAAAGGCTGCAGATGTGGCAGTACAGCACTAACACCAGCTTTATTGCCAAGAATCGGTCGTTTCAACAAGCATCAACCACATTCTGCCTCAATTATGTGGTTAGATTGGGCGTGACTCCAGTATGATCATTTGATGACAAAAGGACACCAGGACTCGTCCATGGGGACGTCATGGCTGCAGGCATGCGCATAGAAGATCTGTGGGAAGTGGGAGGGGGGGAACTGTAGACGGTGCAGATGAGTGGAATATTCCACTGTAGTGATCAGGTGCTGGGCAGACTGTGCGTGTGTGAGTGAGTGACCTTGCCAAGCATTAGACAATGTAATAGCACTCGGCTGCCACATGGAGTGCTACAAGAACATTAGATCTACATTAGTTCTTCAACAGTGTCAATTTAGGTTCTTTGCTGTAATCACAAAACTAAAAAGGATCAACCAAGTCAAAATATAGGCTGATATTCAAGATGTTTGTACACTTATCATTGAGTATAGGATAAGTGATGAAACATCTTAACCACAAGTCAGATTGTCATCTACTACTGTTACTAGTTTTACCTACTATTGTTATGTGGATGACTGAGGAACGTCTGTTCTTAACCACTTCATCCTAAGAAGTGAACACGGATGTAGTGATCATGTCCTGGTATTGTAAACCAGTTTGCATGCTGCATGTTAGAAATCTGAAGCGTTTTAGACAAAAAGAGTAGACGAGGGTATTTTGATACTAAGGGAAGGATATATACAGTATGAAGCACATTGTGCTGTCTTGGCAATCCACGACCTTTACATTTCTGAAAGGTCAGAGAGAAAGACAAAGAGAGATTACATTTGCTGTGTCTCCAGACTGCAGAGTCCTTGGCTTAGTACCGTGATAAAGAATGATATAAATGTTTCTCATGGACAGGATGACACATGTTCTTTCACCGGGCTTGCTCTTTTGCCACTGGTAATATTTTTTAAAAGAGAGTTTAGCAACTTGAACACAATCTGAACATGCTATTTATCAATGTTACTTAGTACTATTGTCTAAGAAGTACAAATGGCCAAATTTGCTTATAGTAAATTATGATCATGTTGTAAATTTGGAACTTTACACTTTTTCGAGCCGTTTCTTGTAAAACAATATAGGAAGCCGTGTTATTGAAAAGCATGTTTGATGAAATTACTACTGTAGATTGTATGAATAAGGAGAGTGCAGGAAGTACCTTGCTCCCAAGCAATGGGAATTAATTCTAAATTTGACCTCAGCTCCTACCAGTCACTGGCTCCTTTTTGGATGTCATGCAGAAAAGTGCTGAGAGATGAGGATGTCGTTTAATTGATACTGAATATATCTTCTTTTGGAATTTGAAATGTTAGCCTTGCCATTGCAGCAGATGGATTAACTTCCTAGCTAAGCCGTAGAGCACTGAACCCGGCTTTAGTTTAGGATTAAGGCGCACTCATTCCAACAACGTAATGTTGATTATTACACAACAAAGTGTAGCCTAGTTTTATTCATTTCCATTCATTCCTGATTATATCAGATCTCCCTTTCTTAATGAGTGTACCTGAATAAATTCCAATCTGTTACCACTGGAGTCTCATGATATATTGCAGTGGCCTGTTGCCCCATGCTTCACTTTTTTAGTAGCCGGCAGAGGAGAGAGAGAGAGAGAGAGAGAGAGAGAATATAGATCACTGGTAAGAGTCTGGGAGTCATGCCAGCCTGGTGAGATATTGTTATTGGATAAAGGTGTGTGTGTGAGAGAGCGAGATCAGTTTTCCTTACCTGAGCAGTTATTATAGCTTTGTGACAAAAACCATTTATTAGTCAGACTGAAGCATAGTAACTGAAACCAGGAACTCTGTGGCATTACACCTCTGTTCATGAATGTGTACGGCAAATAAGGCACATCTTCATGCACTGAACATACAACTATAAATAAATTAATTATTAATGAAGTGATGAATAAATAATGTCTTTGTTGCTCTGGAAGATGTCACATTTCTCATTTTCATAAACTATTACATTTTGCACGCATAAAAGCATATTCACTGATGTTATAATGCTTTATATAAATTTCTTAAAAGATGATGATTAACAGCATCAGTTTAACATCAACCCAAGTAAAAACAAGACGTTTGTTTCTGTTTATAACAAAGAAAAACTTTGACACCATAAATATGCAAATCCCATAGAAACTAGATAAAGATCACCTGTGTGAATACAAAGACTCGCTGCTTGTTACCAGTAAATGCCAAATTTTTAAGTCCAGAGCAACCAAAATGTCACACCCATATACAGACAAGTAGCAGTCCTTTAATCCAAAAAGCCCTGCACGAGAGAGGAACACTGGTATCAAGCTGCTAAAAATACAACCCACACATAGCTGAGAAAGAGGAAAAGAGATAAAAATACACTTTAATGATTATCGATAAAATGGTTTACAAGTGTCCTTAAAAGAGGTTCTTCAGGGAAAACCAAAGAAGCATTTAATATTTTCCATAATTGTTTTTTTTCCCCCATATTTAACCTTTAGATTTATATTGCATATTCTCATTACACACCCTTCCTAATAATTTCACTACAGCTAGTCATAGTTCCTGAATATCACGCTTTACAGTAAGTATAATTGACCAATCAGATTAGAGTCTAAGGGTGGCATTAATCATTATTTAGTTGTCGGTTCACTCTGTGAACCTTGCCCGAATTCCTTTTATCTGTAGTAATTTTTTAGTGTCACTATAATGATGCAGATATGAAATGAAATCCTTGACAATAAGGCAATAAAAAAATGTAAAAGTCTTGTTTGGTGGAAAAAGTACTAAGTCATATTAATGCTAGTTTAGTATTTCAGTGATTCTAATTTAAATATATCCTTCTTTTTGGAAAATGCTGTGTAATTGTCTTAATTACACACTTCCCTAACTCCACTTAATGTTTCAGATAATGAAATGTTTGTTCAGGACAGCGTGTCTTTGCTCTCAATGGGCTCCCTAAAATGGCTTGTCCTGGACAATAGACTGTCAGCAACACATCAAAAGCCAAGCCACTCCCCCAGTGAGCTGAATTGGCTGATGCAACTCTCTGAGGACGTTTCACAGCATTGTGGGTGTGTGCGCACACGCCAAAGAATTTGTGTGTGTGTGTGTGATTGTGTGGTTCCTCTTAACCTCCTGCTGGTGAACTTTCCCCCAGTGCATTAGGTTTAAGTGTGGCAAGTGTGTTGAGCTTCTCATTCCTAGTCCTGTGACCTGGATCGAGTTGATTAGCTTCGCTCTGTTAGCCACCTCCTGCTACCTGGGTTTATGCACAGAACATAAACCCAAGCCTAGTTGTGTGTAAATATACAATTGAAGTTTTGATATGATGCTATTTACATTTATAAAGATGTGTTCCACCGTGGTGGTGTTTAGCCTTTTTAGCTAGTAGGTAAGCTTGGTAAGCTTTGTATCATTAAACATCGCAATTGCACATTTTGTTTAATACCTTCTTAGCTATGTCAAACACAACCTGGTATTTTAAACGAGTTAGTTTTCACATCAGAAGCAAGTTGCTATAGCTAGCTTAACCAACAACTAGCTAGCAAATTACATATTAAGACTTTTTAATGTTCACTACCTACATTTATTCAAAATAGTTTAAATTCATGGGGAAACAATAAACTATACACAATCAGCTTACATTTTACAGCATCGTCAGTTTCCTCCTCTACTAGTTTCAGTTTCAGTTGTTGTACATGACAACAGCCCCCTATCATAGTCGTCTCCTGAGATTTATAACATTATAGTAATAGCAGACAGATCTTGACAACGTGAAGGGAACAGCTTCACACACAGCGCATGCATATCTCTTGTACACAAAAATCGCTTGTGTAACTTTTGCATTTGGTAACTTTAGTTCTCTGCTTCACCACAGTGCTCGCACTACAATATCCCACATAGTATATTGCACAAGATCCAAATCACATTATGTTCTAGTGTAAGCATCCTTTTTCTTGGCTTCAACATTCTCAAAAATCCCACTGAGCACATTTAAACCACTTTTACAGAAAGAATCTTCACTTTTCTGATCATGTTACTGAAAGAAGTAATGCGACTGGATCATCATAGTGCATTGTTTTTTTTTTTAATCCAAAATCTGGTATCTTATTTTAAAAAGGTTATATGGTTATTTTCCTATTTAACCTTTTGTTTTAGACAACCTTTTATATGTGTATCAAAGAATAATAATTTGCCAAAATGAATATAAGTCCAAAAATGGTGTTTATCACATTTTGCATCAAACTGCTCACATGAATGTGATTTATATTAATCGATGAGCATTGTAATAAAATTTTTAGTTCACCTGCTCTTGTAAACCGTCTTGTTTTTTTGAGCTCATTGTATTTTATTGTTCAAGAAACAAATGTTTTCAAGCTCATTGTACTGTATTATTCAGGAAACCCAGTTATGGAAGGCATGCAATACTGCCTTATAAGTTGCCTTGGTTTTAATTTTGGACTTTTATGATGTTATGGTCTATTGGAAATATGGTAAATCTATCTGAATTTTGCCACAGGCAGCCATTTTTCTGATAGTGGGCATCATCTTTAAGATTGGCAGCTTGTCTCTCATCATTCTGGACTGGATCCACAATTTGAGCTTGTTATATCAGGAAATAACAAGCTCAACATTCCTCTTGAATTACAGTTCCCACAGATGATAACTACTACAATGGAAATAGGCTTTGTATTCTCAGAATTATGGAGTATCTTTGTCCTTGTTAATATGAAAGGGATTATCTTTAAAATGAAAAAGTTAATGAAATGCCTTGTATGGATTACTTAAATATTCTCTTGCTTTATTTCTCCAAAATGGTTTTATTACACTGAAAATCTCTGTGGGTTTTCCTATGTCAACTGTTTGCTTTTAATTTGTTTTTAAATGACCACAAAATCATAATTTCCTGTCTTCACAGAGGGATAAATGTACAATTTTCAGAAACTTTTAATATGTCTAATTTATTTACTTATTTATTTATTTAAGCAATGACTTCCATCTTTAATGCCCTGCAATATGAATATTTTCCTGCATTTTAATATTTTCAGATTCGTTCTTCTATCAACACGCTGCTCTTTGCTGAGCAAGAATTTAGCTGGATCCGACATATGCTAATTGCCGCCGCCATCTTGATTTTCAACAACCTTCTGGTCATCTTTGTCCCAACAATCAGAGATATTTTCGGCTTTATAGGTAAGTTTTTCTGAGTACTCCGTATTTTTTAAAGTTAACGTTCAATGGATTTGCTGGTCATTCACAAGCTGTAGCTTGGACAGTTTGTTTTCATATCACAGCAAAAAGTTAGCAGAACCAAAATGATCTGTATATGTAGCTAGCAGGATAGTTCCACAGCTACTGTGGATGTTTTGCACAGACTCAGCCTTAGTGTCACCCAGATTTTACTTATATTTACATTTTCCTCATTTGGTTATCCAGTGTGACCGAGGTAAGTGTCTAGCTCAAGGATCCAACAGTGGCAACTTCTTATCAATAGCAACTTTGCAAAAGTTCTCCCAAATTAAATCTGCATGTTTAGTGATTTCTTCATTTTAATTTTGTTAAATATTATTATTGTTATTAGTAGTAGTAGTCTTAAGTATAATTATGTCTTAGCAGTATTATTACATGGAAATGTACCTGACATCTGGTGGTGTTCTGTAGTCCTCTGTAGTCCTTTATACTGGTCCTTTATACTGGTCCTCATACCTTGATATGATGTTCAGAACTTTATGTACTTATTATACTGTACACCCACCTGCCATACTGAGGTTGTTCGAGTATCTGTTTGTAGAATGTTTTAGAAATATTCTAAATGATCTTAAAGTGTACAGTATAATACTGACATGATGACGCATATCTTAATGCTCCAGGGTCCTCTGCTGCCACCATGCTTATCTTCATCCTACCTGCTGCCTTCTACCTGCGCCTGGTGAAGAGTGTACCATTCAGGTCCACCCAGAAAATATCAGTAAGTTTGCCCTTTCTACTACTCTAACTTGATTTGCAAACTACACAGACATGCTAGCTTTTAATTACATTCAAGTGCATTTAATTTTGGACTTTTATGATGTTATGGTCTATTGGAAATATTGTAAATCTATCTGAATTTTGCCTTATGTCCACAGGCAGCCATTTTTCTGATAGTGGGCATCATCTTTATGATTGGCAGCTTGTCTCTCATCATTCTTGACTGGATCCACAATCCTCCCGGATCTGCAAACGGCCATTAACCTTCCCTGCCTGACGTCCCCATAAATGCAGACTGAGGGTTAATATGTACGCATGTGATGTAATGGACACGTTCCAGAAGACACCCTCTCGGCATTACAGCATTACAAACAGACATTCACCCAACGTGTTCTCTTTGTCTCTCTATGTCTTTATGTTCTCCCAATTTCCTCGCACGTCATCTTTTAACATCGAGCATATCGCACTCTTAGCGGATGTAGTTGCGAAACTCCAGCCGCACACAGAGTGTCAATGCTCGCCTCTAGGAGATTTGGAACGATGAAGAGAGAGGGAAGTAAAAACAAGTCTGATCTGACTGCCTCAGATACTGCAGAAGAAAAGGCTGTCATGGTGCTTCAGCAGTTCATCCTCATGATGGATAAGCAGCACTTCTGGGTTGTGTTTAAGATTTTTATGTATGTTC
>JAQMYG010000012.1:27374117-27385292 GCA_030014215.1 Clariallabes teugelsi
TATATATAAAATTGTACCAGAGAGTGGTGTTATAATAATGCTGGAAGCCTCCATCAATCAAGTTCCCATCATCAATCATTTCCTTTTCAGTTATAGTAAGTAGTCAGTCAGATAATAAACAACATATTTGGCCATGTGTGCTTTTGGTGACTGGGGATGGTTCCACTTGACCATGAAGATGGTCTTGAACTCTGATGACTTGTGACTGCAGTCACACAATAGTTTAGGACTGAAATTCAAACAAACTGTCTTCAACAGTGAGAGTGGACTTCACATGAACTTTCAGCCTCCTAGCACACAGTATGATGCAGATCAATCAATCCCTGCTATTCAATATCACCCAAATGAGGATGGGGTTCCCTGTTGAGTCTGGTTCCTCTCCAGGTTTCTTCCTATAATCACCCCAGGGTTTTTTTCCTTGCCACTGTTGCCCTCAGCTTGCTCATCAGAGACAATAACATTATATGTTCTACATATTTCCACACAATTTTCAATCTCATTTTCATTTTTTTTTTATTCTGTGAAGCTGCTGTTCGACATTGGCCATTGTTATAAATGCTATATAAATAAAATAGAATTGAATTGAACAGATATGGTCACTAGATGGCAGTAGAGTTAAAAAAACATGGACAGAAAAGACATAACTGCATATACAAAGTGATTAACATTTATCAAATACTGTCTAAAAACATGAACAGCATAGTTGTTACCATTACATGTATGCCAGTGATATTTACACTGATTTAGCATAATGTAGTCAATTATTGTTTGAATAGATCATATCAAGCACATTCAAAACATCCACACGTGGCCCCCAGAGTACAAGTTACTGCTTCTCAGGGACAGCAAATGTAGTCTTCACAGAAATCAAACCCAGAGGTGGGTGGGCTATAACATGTCATCAGGTTTCACTCCTATTAGCTAAGAACAGGAGTGTGAGGCAAACTGGATGGCTGAAGATTAGGATCAGACCAGGTGACATTGTGAGCAGTTTGACCCCAACATCATATTCACTGGTTAAACCACATGATTAACCAGGCCACATCGCAAGACTTGTGCCTTTGCCTGAAGTGCTCACTGCCTCCACAATCACCATCATAAAGCCGTCCTCGATATGGTTCTCCACAAGCATTTCCTCCTGCATTCGATTTCTCATGTACTTCTGAACCCGATTAGTCATGAAAAAAAAGAAGAAATCTCATAATAAAATGTGTTACCCAAAAACACTTTTATTAGACACAAAGAATTTACAGGACATTAAAGAGACTACATTTAAAATAATTATTGTAAAGTGCAATAAAAAGATACAGATAAATCAGAAAAATCAAACATGTAGACATTGACAAAGAAAACAAAACACATATAGGCATAAAGGCAACTTTAAAACAGTCAGGTTTGGATTGTGCTGTAAATAATAATTCTTTACAAAAAGAAAATCAGTAATTTTGACATTAATATTGATCAGTATGAGCTTCACTTAATCAGCAGTACACATGGTAATTCGTATTCACTTCTAGAGGTAGTTCCTATTTTTGAATGGCTAGGCAACTGGATAACCACGATACCTGCGAGAGGTTGCGGTTATTAGACTGCTTTACATCTTGTTAAAGAGCGATTATCATGGAATTACGACTTATGGGAGAATACTCAGGCAGGTAATTACCTGTTAAATCTCTAACGATTATTGTCCTTAATGCATGTTATTGTTCCTGAATATCATAATGAATAATTACTAGTGATTTTCCCCCAAAAGAACTATATTAATCTACAGCTTGTTATTTCATCTAGAATGCCAAACCATCTTGATGTTACACAACTACACATGGAATGTTGAAAAGCTAGTTTACAGGATACTGAGTGTTTACTCTTAAAATCGACCAGAGACATTATCTCTTGACCTTTTTCCACGAATGACCTTTGTGGGACAAATAAATTTAAATCAAATAAATTATAAAACATGTAAAATATTAACACATAGTTGAGAACAGAAACATTGATTCGTTACTCATTGCGTGCTGCTAACGCCTTGGGCCTGTACCTTAAAGTGCTATACCAAGGGTAAAAAAAAAAAAAAAAGTACTCAAAACCACCATCACCACCACCACCACCACCACCACATTAAAAGCCCTGCAAGTTCTAGCTACCATTAAGTTCATTGCTTCTTTTTACTGTTCATCTCAAAGTAGGGCTTGTCTGCCTTCTTGGAGACCCCAGTTTGACTGGTTGGTTTCTTTTGCGTGGTGGTGGTCGGGGTCGCTTTAACTGCTCTGACCGGTGCAGAGTTAGTTTTGAGTGCTCTATTATTGCTGCTTTGGGCTTTTCTGTCTGTAGTGTGTGTGGATTTTGTAGTTGGTGGCTGTGCAGCCTTTGGCGCTACGGTCCCGTTGGTAGACGGTCCTGCTGGATTTTTCGTCCTGGAGGGGTGAGAATATTTTGAGACTTGGGAAGAGGGAGTGGAGATTTGAACTCCGGATTTAGCATTTGCTGGTGCAGGTCTGTTCACTCTTTGAGTTTTTGCTACTGGTTGTTTGGGCTTTTCTGAAACTTTTGCTAGGGAAGGCTTGGTCTCTTTAGGAGTCCTTGTAAGGCCTGCTGGTTGAGGGGAAACGGGGCGTCCCTTTTTTGTGTCCGTTTGTAGACGTGTGGTAACAGAGGAGATGGGTGGTCTAATGGCGGGACGAGTACGAAGAGGTGCTCGAGGTGGCCGGCCATCCCGCTGAGAAGTATTTGCTGTGGGGGTGGCTGATGACTTGGCTTGTTTGCAGCTTGGCTCTGGGCACACAGGACTACGCGGCTGAGAGGGAACACCACATTTGCGCTGCTTCCGGTCAGAGATAAGGGGTGATTTCTGGGAAACAAAAACTGGTGGGGAGGGTTGGACTAAAGGGCTCTTTTTTGTAGTGTTTGAGGAGAGTGCAGTGGTCTTGGGAGAGACACTGGACACTTGAAGTTTCTTTTTAGGAGCTGCGGTTTTCCTTGGAAGGGACGGGGTGGAGACTGGGGACTGGGCAACGCCTCGTGGCGTAACTGCGCCAGAGGCAGGTGTACCAGGTTTTGTGTGTGGAACAGGAGTCGAGGAGGAAGAGGCTGAAGAGGATGGGGCGGAAGAGGAGGGGAGAAGGTTGACGGCAGCGAGAGGGTCCATGGTGGGCGGCTGAGCAGTCTGTGTGTTGAGGACAGAGTCTGGGACAGAGGAGCCTTTCTGAAACGCCAGAATCTTCTGCTCCAGGGTAGTGAACTGCAGCACACGACCAGGATCATTCTTCATCAGGAAACCCTTTAGCGTATCCCATCCCCCACCCACGCGCACCATCACATGCTTCCCATGCAGCATCTGGAAAAAGAGAGAGAGAGAGAGAGAGAGAGAAAAAAAAATAGTCACAAAGTTTAAACAGCTTAACTTGTACATCTTTTAAACATGACCTTCAGTAAGCTAATCTTCCCAAAGCAATTGCAATTATTTAACAAAAAGAAATAAAATGAAGCAACTCAAGGGTGCTAGAATTTGTCAGAGTTTTGATTCCATAAGCATCTGGAGTTAGCATTTAGTATTTCAGATCAAACCGAGATTAAACTAAGCTCTTGTTGTCCATCCTTTAGTCCTGCTTTAGTCATGAGAATTTTACCACTAACTAATCTCAACTGATTAGTTTCATTTTCATTGTTTTTTGATGCACTACAGATAGAAGTGTGGTAGGTACATTTGATAAACTCTAGATAAGATATCAGTGAGTTAGCTCTTAACTGCCAGACCTCTGTCCCCTGTATGAGCTTTACGCTTTAGTTAAAGCTGGCAGGAGTATTTTCGATACAGTTTCCATAATATCATTTGCCCTGAAAGTGAAAATCAGTTATGTAGTTGTGATCCTGGTTCACTCATGGTTACAGTTTGTATGGAGATTCACACACTGGCCTTGTGAGTTCTCCCATTTCCTTCCAACTCCCAAAGATATGCCTTGGATAAGCCCTGGATCCCATGCTACGCCGATCAGGATAAACCACATACCAAAGGTGTATGAATGAATGGATGAACAGAGCTAGATGAGCCTATGGAAATGTGATAGTTATCCGACTTACCCATAAACCATTAAATAGCTACAGGTTTGAATGAGATCGCAACATAATTGCACTTACACCATGTACGGATCTGAAATCTTTCATTATACCCAGTTTTTAGGGAGGAAACAAACAGGATATTTTACTTTATCATGTATAAACATGTTTATGCTCATTTGTTCACTTATTCATTGTGTACACCGCTCATCCTGTTACAGGGTCGCGGGGGGCCTGGAGCCTATACCAGGTAAGGTACACCCTGGACAGGGTTGCCAATCCATCACAGGTTGTACACACACACAATTTGGGAACACTGATTCACCTAATCTGCATGTTTTTGAAGTGTGGGAGGAAACTGGAGTCCCCAGAGGATGCACACAGTACACAAAATGGAATTGAAACTACAAACTAGAAACTACAGTGCCCTGGAACACTGGAGGTATACAATCATGTAATCATTTATGATTCTCTAACACTCCCACTGAGCAAATCTTACCCGAATGAAGAGGATCTTTTCCCCCAACCTGTAACGTCCCTCTGCCAGATACTCGATAGAAAACCTCTGTGAGCAATTACAGGGAAGGTCATCTGAGTCAGAGTCCTGTGGAAGGAAAGTGTCAAGACTCAAGAAACACTGGGAGAATGTTTACGCGAGTGGACACGTGCGCACGCACACACGCGCGCACACACGAACGATACAAAGACTGTTTGTACTATACATCTGTGTGTAAAAAAGTTAAATGAAAATGAGTGAATAATATTAACAAAATCAGCTGCATCTGAGAATGATGATATTTCATTCATCATTCATTCATTCAACCGATTCATTCATTCATTATTATCTAGGCACATTTTTCTCACACACACACTTCCATAAGTTTTCTTTTTAAATTTTCTTTTCATTTTTGTGAAGCTGCTTTGAGACAATGACCATTGTTAAAAGCGCTATATAAATAAAATTTAATTGAACCTAACCGTACAGTACATTAATCCATAGTGACGTGATTCTGAATATGAAATTCTTAAAACTTTCATTTTGGATCTTGGACTCTAACAACACACAAGCTTTTCCATGACTTTGGCCTTATACTCCTTAGCTTGTTTAATGAGCTTAAGCTGTTCCAGTAATATGTAGGATTACTAATACCTGCTCCGTCCCCTTAGTGACTACTCACAGCATGATGGAAGCCTCCATGTTGGCAGCACACAGTAAAGGTTTTGATTGGAGGAGAAGGATCTCCTGCCATTAGCAAAGATTCTTCCAACTCGATCTCCTTCTCCAGTTTCACCAGCACGGGGGGTTCTACGCCGTACCTAACATGCAGCAATAGAAATGTACAAGTGCAGCTTTTAGCTGAAAGGTGTAACTCAATTTCAGACCCTCAACAAGGAAAAAACAAAGAAAATCCTTCGCCCCAGAATTCCTACTCAAAAACTGCAAGTGACAGTCCCTTCAGCCACTGCCTGGCCAAAAAGCCACACGCGCACACACTTCATTCAACTGTTTTTGGCTTTAGGTCACACATTGTGGTGTCTAGTTCATGTGTGAAAAGGAATTCCTCATGCTCCCAGAATTACTCTTTCAAGAGTCCTGGAATATTCCTGTGCCATCAGCTGACTTAACATAACGTACGTTGCTAGACTTGACCAAATAAATCAACTCCAGAAACACTACCTCCACAGACTTGTATAGTGGCCCCTGTGCATGTTGGGTGCATCATATGCGCTTCCCTTCTTACCCGGGACTCAGACAATGTATATTCCATTCATTCATGTATTTTTTCTACCACAACGTTGATGGTTCAGCACATCCTTCTAGGTTTTGATAATGTGTTGGAAGGATTCTTAACTGAATTGAAGTCAGAGTCAATCACCTTAGTTGTTTCCTTGCGTGATGCAGAATAATAAATCCAGTCATCTGATATGGCTATTCGTTTGTTTTCTTGCTTTTTTTTAATTGTATAAGCTAGATAATTAAGCTACCTTTTTGTTTGGTAACTGGTTATGGAATTCATGGTTTTACTGCTGTTCTCAGCATCACTAAGAATATAATGACAAACCGTATCTGAAGCTAAAAAAAAACAAAATGTCGAACCTGACTGCAAAAGATGAGGTAATCAACATATCTAGCTACACATCTAGTGTAGTAGGCTATTTGAAAAGACGTTATAAAAGAGCCCTTCTTAGCAAACATTAACATTTTTTACTCACTTAGAGATGATTCGGCCGAGTTCCAACAAACACAGACACACTTGCCGAGGGTTCTTGTGTAAAACTAAAAAGAGAAAAAGATTATACAGGTTTTCCTAAATGGTCTGGTCCATCGCCAACATGAAAATATCAATAAACGGTAACAGTATCCATCCAATGACAGAACCTTAAGCACATTTGTAAGTCTCTCTGGATAAGAGTGTCTGCCAAATGCCTAAATGTAACTTTGGAGGCATGGTCCTTAATTCCACTCATAATTATAAGTATGATGAGGTGATTATAGTGATTCATGTAAAACGCTTAACACTATGGTCACTGATCTACAGGAGCACATCAAGCATTCCTGATAAATAAACATACTGTCTCAGAATATAATTTGTAAAGTGGATACACCAGTTCATGTGAAACATGAAAAGCCATATGTATTTGCACCAGTTCATCTCATATGCTCTTAAACCTGTGCAGTCAACATACACGTGCATATACACGTTTAGGTGTCTCTTTTTTGCACACTTACCCAAGCCCTCAGACTCGAACAAATATGTCTCATCTACTCCGATCTGACGGCACCAGGACAGGAAGTTGGCGGTGTTGTCCCGGGCGAAAAATGAGCCTGGAGAAGCGGTTTTCTTAAATGCCACTTTCTTCATAGGATACCGCTGGTAAAATAAACAGGAAGCAATTACTAAATAAATAAATAAATAAATAATTAAATACACTGAACTCTGTATTCGACTGACCCGATTCTTGTCCAGGAGACAGTCTTTGGGAATTTTGCTTTGCAGAATGTCAGCAACTCGACATAGCTTCACCCCGTTATTCAGCTCATCCATGAAGTGCTCAGCCCTTATTTCTTCACCTTGTGAAGACAGATACAGAAACTTAATATCATGAACCTGAATAAATATTAAACTCTCATAGACATAATACACATTAACCATTAATGACCGTGCACTCAGGTCATTAAAAATGTTCAGTTTCCATATGATATAAAAAGAGCTCTGGGTAATAACTAATACTTGATGTCTAATCCTAATGTCATGTTGCCTATTCGCAGAAGAGACGCACCTGTCTGTGGGAACTGTACACAAAATCATTCACAAACACCAGGAGTTGTTGAGACATGGAGCAGGCCGTGCGATCATGGCTCTGGCATACTGAGACAACCTTCTACCATGACGGTATCCAAGCACTAGTGAAACTCTGGGGTAAGTGTAGCAGGGGACTATATAAAGAAATAACGGGAGTTTTTACTCTCACAAGTTTCAGTATCAAAAGTCACGTTTTGAAAATGTCATGATGTCACCATGCAAATATTAGACATCTGATATGTATGTGGATTACATAGGAATGTGATGGGGTTTTTTTGTTACTGCAGAATCCCTTATAAATCCACCATCCAGCTGAGATTTTGGGATTGCCAGAGTTCCTGACAGTACAACAGATAATACCGTTCTCTACTCTCCTTAAATCAGAAATGGTGAAATAAGTTACTGGCTCAATTTTAAAAAGAAAATGATTAAAAAATAAACCTGCAAATATAATCACCTAATCTGGAGTCATGTGTAATCTTCTAAAAATAGGATTTTTTTTTTTACTAGGCCTTTCTTGTTTGTCTCTAAATTCAGTCTTCCCTTCAGCAAAAATAAAAACGTAACATGTGATTAAGCAAAGCATTAAAAACATCTTAGTCTTGCTATTAAAAACGAGCACTTGTCTTAACAACATCTCTATTCTATGTACACTGCCTTAGATTTAAGTGGACAAT
This sequence comes from Clariallabes teugelsi, assembly GCA_030014215.1. NCBI lineage: Eukaryota > Metazoa > Chordata > Actinopteri > Siluriformes > Clariidae > Clariallabes > Clariallabes teugelsi. The sequence continues at coordinate 27,382,153 of JAQMYG010000012.1, forward strand.
CTGCACTTTTTAATATTTAGACAAACAGCTTTTTTTCTTTCTTTTTTTTTACTTTACATTTCAGCAAATGAGCAACAAATAGCTGTTTATAAAAAAAAAAAAATTTTTAATTATTTTGCTCTTACTAAAAACCTGAACACACTTCCTATAAGAGAACCAGAATAAGGTAATTTCATCCACTTCAATGCATCACTTTCAGCATGTTAAAGTGTAGAGTTTTAGCTGTCAGGCATGTTAAGGTGATTATCTCGAACGGGAACTCCCTCCATTATGTCCAACGTTCTCCAGTACAGCTCTAAGACGCAGATCAGCTTGCCTATTGTTGGAAAATGCTAGTTGTTTCCCAGACTATATCTTAAGTCATGCAGAAACATACTACACAAGTAAAGCACAGGGACGCTGTATACGCCTGGCCCCCATACTCTACGTGCACTCATTTACTGGGATTTAAGGGGAACTGTTAGCACAGGATGAATGAATTTTTGATGGTTTAGTGTGACTAGACCACCCACCTAAACATCAGGTCACTTTTGTACTTGCCTAGAATATCAGTGAGCCAGATGGCGAGGTCTTCCTGCATCGGAAATAGTGTAGCTTCATGTCGTACAGCAAGCCACTGGTCGTACTGAAAAACATCTGCGAGGCCAGGGCCGTGGCGTGGGGCGAGGGGCGAGCGCGGGCTTTGCAGAGGTGACTCAAACTTCTCCCCACACCAAGCCTAGAGAGAGAGAGAGAGAGAGAGAGAAACCACAGTCTGAGCTACAACAATTTAAGGTTGTAGCAACTGTTTTAAATTTGCCAAAAATAAATCCTGTCAGCTGTTTGAGTCACTGCAAAACATGGTGATTCATACACAAGCAAGAAAAAGCTTTTGGAAGAAATCTGACCCTTCTCGGGGATTCCCAGAAACATTAATGTGGAAACTGCGCTGGAGCTGTGCAGCATGTGGAGGCTCTTCCTCTCAGACATGTCAATGCTCATTTGCTCCCAGCTCTTGACAGAACACCAGAAAATCAATGCCAGGTTATGCAAGTGAACTATAAACATCGGGGATGCAACAGAGCTATTAAAGCAAAACGACCTGAAGGTAATTCGGGAGGGAAAATAAATAAATAAACCACCTAGACAACATATAGAGCCACATCTATATCTATATAGATATAGAGCCACATTTAAATTTATATCTAACCCCTTGTGGAACACTGAGAAAAGTATCGTCCTCAGACATCATTATATTATAATATTATATTTACATACGAAATGCTACCAATAAAATCCGTATGTTGTCTGAAAGCATAGATTGTCTGGAATGAAAAGAACCAATAATGAGTTTCTCGAGTGTACGGTTCATGAGCATTTATCCTATTTTGAATGCCTTCCTGGCTGTTTGATGTAAAACCAGCCAATGCACTCAAAGGAAAACAATAAATCTCTTTACCATGGGCTACATTAGGTGTCAGTCTTTCCATTAGCATGTAGATTGGCTGATTACAAAATGCCTTGTAACTCTTTTTTTTTTTTTTTTTTTAAGTGCCACTCCTATTCTGTCCTTGATGTCTCCTTATGTTTTTGCTTATTGTTAGCTTACATTTATTTTTTCTTGTTTTTTTATTCCTGTTATCATGCTTATTTTATACAAACTAACAAACAACTATTGTTTTGTAATATGGCCTGATCAGACATCTAACACTAGACTATACGCAGTAATGTTTTTCCTCTAGCATTCCCTAACACACCAGTGTTACATTACAGATGTCACAAGATCACTTTTCCAATATTCAACCTTGAACAGCCAAACTTATTTTTAAAAAATATTTCTTAAATATTGTTTTAAAGCACTTCATAAAAACTTTTACACACAGAAAACCAATAGCGCAAACAAACAAAATAAATAAATAAAAGGTCCAGTTTAAATGTAAACATGCCCTCTTCCAAAATCTCTTTTTCAAATCCGGTTGTTTCTGGATCAGTTATCTGATTCCAACATTATATTTTGCTGGTATGTGCCCGATACTGGTGCTGAGTATCAGACTGGTGTTTTCCCAGAAATGTAACATGACCAGATGAGATGGATATTGTGTCTCATTGATGTTAAGCCTGTGCAGTTTTAAGTTTGCAGCCAAAATGAAAACTTAAACCACGTCATAACTCAGACCATTTTAGCTTTTCATAATAAACCCAATTAACACGAATGCCTTTAAATAACTCTGTCATATATACTGTCTGCATCACATTTATGACTGAGTCGCATTTATGACTTTAAAACACAACACGTGGCTGAGTTACACATACACACCCACACACAAACTCTGCCTAACAAACCAAAGTCCGAAGAGAAAAACACTGGACCTGCTTTCAGAATTCAGCAGAGCTCAAACAGCGCTCGGAGCAGGTGCAGGTGTTGTGCGGAAGGTCCTGTGTACCTGTCTAATCAATCCCAGGATAATTCCCAGGATATAGGAGTATCATAAAACACTCGAGCTCTTCTGAAAGTTTCACTCGAAACCTGATGCTGTAATATTATCTAGATTGTTTGTAAAGGAGAGTTAAAACTATTCAGATTCTTTGCAATCCAAGTAGGCAAGCTTTAAAAAAAAAAAAGTAAGAACCAGAACATGAGAAAAAGGCACTCAAGACTTAGACATCAATTGTGCCTTTTTAAAAAAAATTTTTTAAATACATTTATTTAACCAAAGGATCCCCAAATGTTGCTGATCTTCACCCTGCTTTAGGCTTGGGTTAGTGGTTACACATGGTCACTCGTTAACCACACAAACACATCATGACACAACACTCTAACACACAGCTATAAACTTTGTTTAAAATAAATAATTGCACGAATCGCAGAAAATATTTAGCCATTTATTTAAAGTTGTCAGTATGGAAGTTTTTATCTGTGCACAATATACAGTACAAGGTGTCCCAAAAATGTGACATCATTTCACAGTCTAACAAAAGTTAGTTTTTACACATCTCGTTAAAATTTGAGATCATTTAAGCGAGAACTAGCTATGTTTTTTTGCTGCTACACTAAGGAATGTTTACTGTTTCTCCACTACCTCAACTCATCACCACAACACCTTATTATTATGTTACGTTGTGTTTTTGTCGCACTGTCACTTTGTTGCTTTTGTTTGCAC
>JAQMYG010000012.1:27419708-27430901 GCA_030014215.1 Clariallabes teugelsi
CTGGTCTCTCTATACCTGTGCACAGTGTTAGACCTGGTCTCTCTATACCTGTGCACAGTGTTAGACCTGGTCTCTCTTTGTAACTGCACACTGTTATACCTTGTCTCTCTTTGTAACTGCACACTGTTATACCTTGTCTCTGTACCTGTGCACACTCAAATCAAATAACATTTTATTTGTCACATACACAGTATGATCTGCAGTGAAATGTGTACATGACTGCTTTTTTACATTTACATTCTGTACAAATAATAAAAAATAAAATAGGACTATTAAAAAACATAATAAAATATAATAAAATACAGAATGGTTGAATTGGAATGTTAAATCATGTCCAGCAAGACAATGTGCAGAGATCAAAAAAGGTTCAAAGTTCACAGTTCTGTAGTGTGCAAAATGTGCAAGTGTGCCATATGTAATGTGTGATGCGCAATGTGGTAGGTAATGAAAAAGCAGATCAGAGTGTTAAATCCTGTGTGGTGTTGTGATTGAGAGCTCGTATAGCCTGCGGGAAGAATCTCCTCCTCAGGCTTTCTGTGTTGGCCTTCAAGAAGTGGAATCGCTTTCCTGACCTTCATGATCATCTCCTTCATGATCTGACCTGGCCTTGGTCCAGCACCGCTTGCTGTAGATTGAGCACAGTTCAGGGAGCTCAGTGCGGATGATGCGCTCAGCTGATCGCACCACCCTCTTAAGAGCTCGTCTGTCCTGCACAGTGCTCTTACCGAACCAGGTCGTGATGTTTCCCGTCAGGATGCTCTCTCTGGTGCATTAGTAGAAGTCCCCTAAGCACCTTAGAGGGCAGTCTAAAGTCTCTCAAGCGTCTGAGGCGGTAGAGATGCTGCCGGGCCTTTTTTACCATGGTGTTGATGTAACAGGACTATGACAGTGATGTGAACTGCACTCTTAAACCTGGTCTCTGTACCCGTGCACACTGTTATAACCTGGTCTGTGTACCCGTGCACACTAGTGATGCGCGGGTCGGGTATTTTTCCAACCCGCGGGCCCCGCTTTTATGAAATTATTTGGCCCGCCCCAGCCCGCCCCGCAACCATTAAATGATGTAAATTCCCGACCTCAATTTCTCCCGCACCTCGTCTTCCATCTTCACTTTTATTTCTTTGTTTTTGTTGTGACTGGCAGCAGAATTGCACGCAACATACATGGATTTTTAACCCATTTTTAGCCCTAACCCGCCCCGCAAATAAAGCGACAATTTCTTTACTCGCCCCAACCCGACCCGCGGGTTACCAGACGACCCGCGCATCACTAGTGCACACTGTTATAACCTGGTCTCTGTACCTGTGCACACTGTTATAACCTGGTCTCTGTACCTGTGTTACATTTGTAAAATAGTTTGCTACTCTTTGTTGTTATATATTAAGAAATACATAAAACTACGGAGTAGCCGTTTAATGTTTTAAGCCTATAGACATAACATTTGTGTGATATAGCATACTTTAATGCCTTCACATAATAGGTAAAATATTATAGTTAGAAAGAAATATTTAGAATAAATCTAATCATCATTGACATAGAATGCATCCCAAAATTATAGAATAACTCTTATACTGTTGTTGTATAACTTATATATATGTTGTTGTTGCTGCCTTGATTGTAGTTGGCTGATCAGTTCTGTAACGCCATTGGAGTGTTGCAACAGTGCGCCCCACCTGCTTCCTTCAGCAACATCCAGACGGTCATCAACAAGGATCAGCCGTCAAACCCCACGGAAGGTAGACATCCATCTCACACATCCACACTTGCAGTATGTTCAGCTTATTGGATGTTATGAGTGTTCAAACCGAACTGGTCGTTGTCTCGTGCTACAGAGTATGCCCAGCTTTTTGCTGCACTAATTGCAAGAACGGCTAAAGATGTTGATGTTCTGATCGACTCCTTGCCCAGTGAAGAATCCACAGCTGCCCTACAGGTATATGCATAACCTCTGACTTTGGGATCATGTTATTTTTTAAATCCAACTTACATTTAAGTGTCAAAGATTTAAGATTGTTCCAATGGCACTGGCTTGCAAATTGTTGCTTGTGAACCTAAACAGCTCCAACTTTTAACATTAAAAAGTTTACAGGTGTTTTAGAAAAGCAAGACACTGTAGTAAGATTTTGAAGCGATAAGGGGTCGTTCATATGCAGTGTTGGGGGACGTTACTTTTAAAGTAACTAATTACATTACTTTTTAAAGACAGTAATTTTGTAATCAGTTACATTACAGAGTTACTTTCTGATAAAAGTAACTAGTTAGAGAACTTTTCCATTGCAGAAAATAAACTCCTTTGTGATTCCTCATGCATGTTGTTTTAGTCAAGACCTTTATAATTATTCTACCATCATCACTCAGCGAAGTGTGGCCCATAATCTGTTAAGCACCAATACCCCTATCTCACCTACGCGGTTTCACTCGGTGGCCGTAAGTAGGGTTCATCATGATTCACTGCCAGTTTTGGCGCTGTGATTAGATTTCCATCTTTCTGTGTGTCGGTCCTCGCATAGTCAAACCGCATAGGTGAGATAGGGGTATAACAGCAGGAATAACAGAGGGGGGCGGGTTATCGGGAGCGGGGCTTGTAGGAATACTTTCACACACACACTAAGGGATTGGGAATGACTGCTGTCTGGCTCACGGATTACATAAATTGTCTTAATAACGGATTATATTTTTGAAAAAATAACTAAGTAACTGAGTACTTTAATGGCGGACCTAACGTGTTAGATTACTCGTTACATCAAAAAACGAGTACTCAAACGTGTTACTTTGTAATGCGTTACATCCATATTAATGTCGCGTCTAAAAACGTGTGAACGTTGGCTGTGGTGCCTCCTATCCTTCAAGCACAAAGAAAACAGAGAAATTTGCCAGCTCCTCCACGAGGGAAGAAAAAGTGAAACTGATTGGTTGGTTCTTGTCATGTTACCTGCTTTCTGAAAAAAATTGGGATTTTTTTTTTTACTTGCTGTGGCATGGACATGTAGTTGCAATGTTATCGCACTCTATTGTGAATTTCCATTTAAAATTACAAAATTGAGCACACAAAAGATGCGACAGTCAAAATACATAGCAGCCTAGTCTGAGAAATGGAACAGTCTGACTTGCCTAAACCTTGACACTAAAAAGGATGTGGTTGCCAGACGGACAAACTCGCCTTTTTGTGGCATATTTGGACTGACATCCTCACGCACAGGGGGTGTATTGACACTGACCAAACTCTCACTTTTCCTTGCTCACAGGACAGAAGGTGAAAGCCTGTTAGCCGTTAGCTAACTTGTACAAATTTTGTTTGTAAAGTTAGACTTTTTAAAAATATACAATTTCTTGTTAGCCTGTTAACATTGCTGAGCACCTGCATGTATCTTCCTCCTTCGTCCTTTTACCAGGCCGCGAGTCTGAGGCAGCTTGAGGAGGAGAACCACGAAGCAGCAGCTCGGCTGGAAGAGGTGGTGTACAGAGGAGATTTACTGCTGGAAAAGATTCAGAGTGCTCTGGCTGATATTGCGCAATCACAACTACGCACACGCAGTGGTACATCCAGCCAACCCGTAGTCCCTGATCCCTGACTTCCAGCAGTAAAACCATGAACAGTATTTAACATACACAGCAGGGACTCTTTATTCCATGTTCATTTGTGTTTTTTGAGATCAGCCTATGCAGTTTGTCACTGATACTGTTGCTGATGATGCCTGGCTGAGTTCTAGCCTTTTACGCTGAACCGCGAGATTACACAAATGTTTCAAAATTGTGATGTCGCTGTGGTAATCAAATATTGATTAATATGAATGTGAACATGGAGTAGGCTGAGGTTTTATTGTTATACCCCAATGAATATACACCCCAAGGATGCAAAAATAGCTATTTTTTCCAAGGCTCTGGAAGTTTTGCTGTATGTAATATGAGTGAGTATTTTTTTGTATTTTGTATACTGTACAAGTGTTCTACAATGAAATAATGGTCACGGATATTAATAACATTAAATGTGTCTGCGTTAAATGTGATACATTTGTTCACAAAATCAATAAGTTTGTATTTACAAATGGGAAAAACTTAGTGAATTCACTGAGTGTCCTCTTCTGTTTTGTTAATTTCTCAATGGATTACAAAAATTAGCAAATGCACAATTATGTTGTTGGAAAATCTAGCTGGAACTTTAAAGTTGGAGTTTAGAACTTCTTGGTTTATTGTATTTTAATTTTGGGTCTCTCTGTAGGTCCTGGAAGGTAGCCTAAATACACATTGTTATCTTGTCTTAAACATAATCATAAACATACTCCTGTCCTTTTGTATCAGTAGCCAGAGATCTCCTTGATTACAATTTTTTAACAAAGATTCTATAATAATGTGCAGTAATATTGTGTGCATTTATTTGAACCATGGAGCTTTTTATTCCAGAACTTTCCACCAACAGAATATAGTAGGTCCAAGTTGTCACTTGAGGTTTGAATTTTATATACAGGTGCTTCTCAATAAATTAGAATATAATTGAAAAGTTGATTTATTTCAGTAATTCAATTCAAAAATTGAAACTTGTGTATTGATTTATTACACACAAACTGATATCTTTCAAGTTTGTTTTTTTTTTATATATAAATTTGGCAAACAACCCAAAATGCAGTGTCTTAGTCTTTAGTTGTTGAGTCTTGTGTCTCACGTCCTCCTCTTCATAATACCCCACGGATTTGGGTTTGGTGGCCAATCAAGCTGGTCCTTAAATTAGGACCATGTTGCTGAAGGACCATGGTAATTAAGGTATTAGTATTTTTGGCAGTGTGGACAGGTGCCAAGTCTTGCTGGGAAATGAAATCAGCATCTTCTTAAAGATGGTCAGCAGACATATATACTGTATACAGTATGAATTTTGTAATGATTCACTGTGATTTCCACCATTGGAGCCACACAAAAAACCCTTTATAGGGCACTCATTGAAATAGTACTGATTGGCATGTGGCCGCCTAACTCTTTATTTTTGACCATTATTGAGTTTTAAACTCTTCCCAACTCTACTGCACAGAGGTCAAAATTAAATAATCTGATTAGCATTCAACTTGACGCTTAGAAGTGAGATAGTGCCCGGAGTCATGTTTGACCTCTGAGCAGTTGAGTGATTAAAAGTGATTTTCCTTTCTCAAAACAACATACATAGATAACAGGGTCTGTTATTTATCAAGGGGTGCCTAAACTTTTGCATAAGACTGTATATTAAACAATTAAACACATTTAAAAACATATGTTGATGTTGTTAGTCTTTCGGGTGTTACTGACGAGGGGTCACCACAGCGGACCATCAATCCGCACAACAAATTGGCAGCGATTTTACATCTAAGATAATACTTGTATATTCAGCATAACTCTCACACCCTTGCTCATTCTCTATAGCACCTGTACAGGGTTGTGGGAGTCCTGGAGACTATCCCATGGGACGGGGCACTAGATGGGTTACATGCAAACTCCATGCACACAGACGCGAAGCGGAACTCATGCATGGATTCTGGAGGTTTGAGGCCACAGTGTTAACCACTATGCCACAACATTACTAATTTAAAGCATATTGATTAGCAGTGTGGCCTCGCCTCCAGAATCAAGGGTTCGATTCCCGCCTCAGGTCTGTGTGCATGGAGTTTGCATGTTCCCACCATGCTTGGTGGGTTTTCTCCAGATACTCATCTATATTGGCACCCTGTCCAGGATGTCCCCCACCTTGTGTCCTAAGTCTCTTGAGATAGGCCTCAGGCCCTGCGGGACAGTGTACAGGATAGCCGGTAGTATAGAAAATGAATAAATGAATGAATATGGTAGTGTTCATGCTCTGTGCAACCCTGTTCGTTTGACGTCTTATGCTGAACTCCAGTTCAAGAAGACCTTTAATATATCATAAAATATTTTATACACATATCCAAAATCTCAGGTAACCAAACATGTTTCTTTACTGTGTATAGACAATAAACTTGATCTTTGTAATACTTTTTTGTTTCTCATAACAAAAAGGCTGGTTGTCTTGTAAATACAGTGTCTTTGTAAATGCGTAATTTCTGGCCACTGGCTTTATCATATATATTTTTCTATTTTCATTATTATGTTTAAAAAGTTGACCTGATGTCCTGAGTCGGAATTCCGAGTTGAGGAATTGAGTTTCCTCTCAATTCTGTTCGGAGGTCGGGAATTACAAGTTACGAGCTCTAAGCTGACGTAATTTCCGGCGCCGGTGACGTGAGTCAGCGCATGTAAACAAGATGGCGGCGCCTGTACGGCGTTTTGGTGTTGCGGGAGGGCATCTGGTAAAGAGTCTACTGAGAAGCAGTCCAGTGACACAGGTAAAAACAAGACCAGTGGGCATGACAACAAGTGGTTAAACAGGTAGTTCCTGTGAGCAGGCGAGGCTGTGGTGCTAACACTGGAGCTAATGTGTGAAGTCCAGCACACAGTGTGTAACTGCTCACTCACTGTTATATAAGAGGGGGACAAAACACAAACCTTTCTCTTTTTATAGTCTCATAGCTGTATGTTATGCCTTTTATTGTCCAGTATTTATTTTTTTATATTTACTTCATATTATCCGTAATTCATCTTTGTTTTAATCTTAATTTATGTCTTATGTGTATTCTGTGCCTTGTCTTTGGCTGTATGTATGCTGCAGGAAGTGTACACTTCATAGTCTTGTCCCGTCTTGTCTCACTGTAGAGGTTTCGCCAGCATGCCACACAAGCTGCAGCTTCAGTGGCACTCAACATCCCAGAGACAAAGGTGACTACGCTGTCCAATGGCCTCAGGGTGTCGTCTGAAGATTCAGGACTGCCGACCTGCACGGTACACACTGCTCTCAACACGAGGTTTCAGTGCTCAGTCTTGTTCGGTATTAGTTAGACTATACGGCCAAATGCTTATCGACTGCTTCGTGGCCATCACACCACTTTCTCATCCTCCGGCTTTGGGGGTTTGTGTTCATTCTTCTACAAGAGCATTCATTATATGTCAGGTGAGGAGGCAGACTAGGGCACAGTTGGTGTTCCAGTTCATCCTGAAGGTGTTCAGTACAGCTCTGAAGTGTTCTTTGTGGAACTCACTTTGTACACAAGGCACGGTCATGCTGGGACAGCTTTGGGCCTCTTAGATGCAGTGAAAGGAAATTACAATGCTAGCCGCACACACAGACACTATATACAATTGTATTGGAAATGTAGGTGTGATGGTCAGGTGTCCGTATACTTTTGAACATAACGTGTACAGTATATAGGTTAGGGTTTAATGATATTCAGTGTTGTTGCAGGTGGGTCTGTGGATCGATGCTGGGAGTCGGTATGAGAACGGCAGGAACAATGGCACAGCCCACTTCCTGGAGCACATGGCCTTTAAGGTGAGGGAATGTTCCTTGATCGAATCATTCCATCTGGGATTTTAAGCAACATGTTTAATCAGAAAAAAATCTACTATGGCTATATTACTGGCTCCAGCAAGGAATTCCCAAACATCAGCTGCACCCATGCACATTTAAAAGTAGCATCAGAGCTCGACTTTGGGGTTCTCTGAATTGCTTACTTTATTTTACAGAATAATCTTACCTGATTTACAATCACACTAAAAAAGAAACGAATGCACACTGGCAGATCAAACTAATCTCTATACACGGTTCTATGCAACACTGAACACTGGATTGTTTTTGCCAGGTCAGGGAATTGATAAATAAACAGGATACACATAACCAGTACGGGAACTTCTAGCTGAGGACGAAAAAACAAAAAGAAAAACAGAATGTGCTTATTCATGTCACACAGTAAAGCTTCTTCCTTTTCTGTGTTTTCTAGGGTACAAGGAAGCGTTCCCAGCTAGACCTGGAGCTTGAGATAGAGAACATGGGCGCCCACTTGAATGCCTACACATCGCGAGAGCAGACAGTCTATTACGCTAAAGCCTTTTCTAAGGACCTTCCCAGAGGTACAGTATCACTTGCATAAAAATAAGCTGATTACATGATCTGATCAAGTGTAAACACTTTTTTTTTTTCCCTACACATTTAATCCTTTGCCGCTATGTCTTTTCAAGAGCTGAAACTGTTTTTCCTCTTTGGACTTGGTGAAAGCTTGCGTGTAGTGACTCTGTCCTGTCTCTTCCCCAGCTGTGGAAATTCTCGCTGACATCATCCAGAACAGCATGCTGGGGGAAGCCGAGATCGAGCGTGAGCGTGGAGTCATCCTTCGAGAGATGCAGGAAGTGGAGACCAACCTCCAGGAAGTTGTCTTCGACTATCTGCATGCTACGGCGTACCAGGACACGGCTTTAGGAAGAACCATCCTTGGACCTGCAGAGAACATCAGGTCCATATGGAAGGCTATGGTGCTGAGAGCTAAGTGTCTCTTTTTGTAGCATTTATAGTTAACCGTGACTGGTGTGTTTTACAGAACTATAAACCGAGCGGATCTTGTGGAGTATATTACAACTCACTACAAGGGGCCAAGGATCATTCTGGCTGCAGCTGGAGGTAAACACGTACCTGTACGTTTTCATACCTACAGAAAGAAGGCTTTTGTGTGCACTTTATTCAGTTGTGATTTTTGTTTTCTCAGGAGTGTCCCACAGCGAACTACTAGATTTAGCTAAATACCACTTTGGAAAGCTGCCAGCCAGGTTCAGGGACGAGGCTCCAGCGTTACTGCCTTGTAAATTCACTGGAAGTGAGGTAAGCCGATGCTGATTTTTATTTATTTATTAAAACAGTTTTTCTTTCTTTTAAATGAGTCGTGTGTAAATGTTTGTGTAAAAAAAAAAAAAAAAAAAAAGATTGCTGGCTGATTTAAGTTTCAGAAAGGCTTATTTTTTTTTTTTTTTTTTCTCTTGCGTTTTGTTGAACATCAGTCACTAAATAGTATAAGATATCTAACGTGTATACCAAGGTAAATGTGGAGACCAAGCACATTGGAAAGTTTTTTTAATTTTTTTTATCTCGCACACACTTGTAGTAATTTATGTTAAGCTGCTTCCACCATTTTATCATTTGATTTTTTTTTTCTTTTTCAGATTCGAGTCAGGGATAATAAGATGCCCTTGGCTCACATAGCGATTGCAGTCGAGGCGGTGGGTTGGTCTCACCCTGACACCATCCCCCTCATGGTGGCCAACACGCTTATCGGGAACTGGGACCGGTCTTTCGGTGGCGGAGTGGTCAGTATTACTACCTTGCCATGGTTTAGGATTAGAAAAACATGAGCGCTTGTTGAATTGTCTCGAATTTCTTATTGTTTTTCCTCAGAATCTGTCCAGTAGACTGGCTCAGATGGCATGCCAGGGGAACCTGTGCCACAGCTTCCAATCGTTTAACACCTGCTACACGGACACCGGGCTGTGGGGAATCTATACCGTCTGTGAGCCGAACACCATCAGCGACATGGTGCACTTCACACAGCTGGAGTGGTGAGTTATACATAGTGATCTTGAGTATCATTTACATATGTGGATATAAACATCTTGTGTGAATGTGTGTGTTGTGTTGGTAGGATGGCCCTGTGCACCAGCGTAACGGAGAGCGAAGTAGCGAGAGCTAAGAATCTCCTGAAGACCAATATGCTGCTTCACTTAGACGGTAAGTCTGAGATTATACTAATGGCGATTATACAAAAGGTTCTGAAAAGATGAAGAAACTTGGAGACCTGTGTGCAGATTATAATATATAGTTGTGTTATTATTATAATTTTTTTTAACCAAAAAACCCCCCAAAACTTTAGGTTCGACACCCATCTGCGAGGACATCGGGAGACAGATGTTGTGCTACGGGCGAAGGATTCCGCTGCATGAACTGGAGGCTAGAATAGATGTAAGGCTACATGCTTGTACAAACACTTTCCTTCCTGAAAATAATGCTGTTAAATTTGAACAAGTATAAAGTGTCTCGTTCTCTTTTCCCCGGTCTGTTTACACCAAGGCCATCGATGCGAACACCATCAAGGAAGTGTGTACTAAATATATTTACAACAAAGCTCCAGCGATCGCAGCTGTGGGTACGTAACCACCTTGTTCTATACAATACAAATTTGCACTCCTCCCCTTTTTGTCAGCAGACAAAAATGAGATATGGAGAGAGAGAGATGGGCTATAGATGTGTAGCTCACCATATTTGCGCATGTCTAGTGACTGAGTTCTGATTAAACAATAAGTGAATATGATGTGTTTCAGGGCCTATTGACCAGCTTGCAGACTACAACCAGATCAAAAGTGGGATGTGCTGGCTGAGATCCTGAGAGACCAGGACACACAGATTACAAACTATTTATTGAGTCTGTGCAATTTTTTTGTTTTATTATAAAATAAAGAACAACACAATAACATTAAAAGAATATGAGGCTAAGTGTGTCTGTGTATGCGTGAGAGTACGGTTGTTTCTTGCACTTTATGCGGTCATTTTTTACTCTTGCCAGAGACTTGCTCCTGGGCAGCTTTCTTTGCTTTGATCATTTCCACAAGTTCCTGTGAGAGACAGAAACAATAACCAATTACTACAAGTCTAATTATTATTACAGCGTGACTCGTTCATGAACCGTCTAACCAGTTTAAAGCACCTACTTTGTATCTCTTCATACAGTCTTTCTTGGTACGTCCAGGCACAGTTGCAGCGATTTTGTCCCACCTCTCAGGCGTGTTCACCGGGTAGGTCTTCAGCGCCTGCTCTAGGAGCTTCTGCTCCTCTGTAGTCCAGGGAGCAGGATTAGTGTCACTGGCTGATCCTAATAAGACAGAATAAAGGATTCATTAATCTGAGAGATTCTCATTTACAGCAATGCAGAGGTGGAAAGTAATGAATTACATTGCCTCGCATTACTGTAATTGAGTAGATTTTTTGTGTACTTCTACTTTTTAAAGTAGTTTTTAAAATCTAATTTTACTTTTACTTGTTTTGTTTAAAGTATTGTACTTCACTACATTTAAAATCATATTCGCTACTGAGTAAAAAATAAATGAATGACAATGAAAAATAATACAACGGGGAAGGGAAAAAAATTGCACCCTGGAAACCACTGCACTGATTGATTGATGGAGAACAAACGCGTTAAATTCACAAGAACGATGGAGACGGACAAAACAGATGTCAGTGATACAGACACAGCTGAAAGTGAAATGCCACCAAATTCTTATGAAGCAAACACCTGGTCATATTTAAGCGACCACTTTGATTTCAAGCACAACAAAGGGAACAGATTT
>JAQMYG010000012.1:27444317-27458457 GCA_030014215.1 Clariallabes teugelsi
TCCTCCGGGTACTCCGGTTTCCTCCCACAGTCCAAAGATATGCAGGTTAGGCTAATTGGCGTTCCTAAATTGACCATAGTGTGTGTGAATGAGTGTGTGTATGTGTGTGTGCCCTGCCTCATGCCCTAAGCCTACTGGGATAGGCACCAGGTACCCACGACCCTGAATACAGGATAAAGCGGTACAGAAGATGAGTGAGTGAGTGAGTTTTCTTGGTCTTTATTTAGACAAAAGTCAGGGTTGTGATAAGCAACTTTTACTCGACTGCAGCATTTGTTTGTTCCAAATAAAACTAATAGATATAATATTATAACAACCTTTAACCTAGGCACACTAATGCAGAATAAATAATTCATGTGATATACACAGTTGCCTAAAAGTACTTAATAGGGGAGCCAAGTAGCCATAAAATGAAAAACATTATGATCGATAAAATTAAGGGTGTTTAAGTAGGCCTCCACCAGGTTAGGGTCATTCACTAGATTGTACAAAGATATTTGTTTGCACAATGGAGATAAAATATTAATGAATTATTCTTTTGCATTACATGTTTCACTTAACTTGGTGGACCGGATCACTGTGTTTAGTACATCTTTGCAAATCCTTGATGGGTACTCATGGTTTAGATGGTCAACACATTCTGTATTCTTTGTGAGATAATGCATGCAGAAAGTATTTTAGGCACGCATTGTATTACTCAATTACGCCCCGTTTTTTTTTTTTGTACATTTGATTCTGGATGGAATGATTGGGCCAAAGAAAACAGCATGACATATTACTAACGCTCTATGTAACACCAACACAGTCACACTTGAAATTCCGCAACAGCTGACAGTATCAGATTATAACAGTGGATGAAATAAGAAGATACTGTAGGAAAATCCAATAACACATCAGATACCAATCAGAGCCATTAATGTCTTTATTCAAGTTCTTTCCTATGTTTGAGTGTTATTTTAAAAATCCAAGACAATCTGCAGTCAGATGAAAATATCCCTCGGTACAGTCAGCAAATAGTATATAAAAGCACAGAGAAATCGTTAAGCAGACTGCATTAAGAGACAGACGACTGAGTGCTTAAACATAGTCTGGGCTCAAGAACACTCAGACCTCAGAAAAAGTGTTACTTTCATAAACGTAAACCAAAAGTTCCAGCAAACTGCATTTACAGCAAACTAGCTCATCTGCTTTTCTCCAGTTTTTAATCAGAAAAGTTGTCATTTAGACTATAAATATGACAATGCTTAAGATTTTTGTATGGCTTTTTCCTGCCACACCGTACAAGCCTGACTGTTTAACACAGTCATGATCATGTTTTTCTTCCACAGTGAAACCCTCAGAGAAAAGCAAATAGCTGACATCCTTCTTACAGTATATGCACTGAGATCTATGCACTGTATGTTAAGTGTGAATCTGTGACCAAATCTTGGAGGAGCACCAGGATCACCTCCACATAAAACCTTTCAACAGGGATTTTTTCAAGCCTACACACGAGATCATGGGAAAGAAGTGCCAACTAGTTCTGAAGGAAATCCGCCCTGGCACTTCAAAATGAATTGAAGAATTTATGAGAACAACCATAATCTTGCATATCCCTGAAAATTTGGCACTAGAGAGGCATTTTTTTCTTACATTCACGAGCATGAGAGGTTCTTATACTAAACACATACACACAGGATTGTTCCATTTACTCAACATACAGCGCAAACTCTCAGAGTCAGGGTGGTTTTTTTTTGTGTTTATATAAATAAAACATCCAGTTGATCAAGGTGAGTGTTAGATTTACAGTAGCAGCATTATTTAGGTAGCTGTATGGGTGATACTTCAGCCACCAATATTTTACGCTGAAAATGTCAAGAACAGTCATAAAAAAGCTGTACAGGTTGACTTAAATGTTCTGAAGGTTTAAATACAGCCTTATCATTATAAAATACATTACAGATTAGAACCAGAAATAATAGTAGTGGTGACGAAAGAGGCGACCCTGATCGCTTTGCTCTCATTAGCTGGTAATCACCGACATGGAAACTTTAGCTAGGCGAGATTTCTAATTACGTTGAACTAAATATTAAACCTAGCCTTAGGCATGTAGATGGAATTGTTTAACTTTAAACTTTAGGACCTGTTTGCGGTAACATGAGGTCGAATTTTAACCCCTTAGATGAGGACCTGAACTGATCTGCCTTATTTTCCTCAAACGTAGCCAAACAGCACCAGAACATCATTTCAAGTTACATGATTTATAAAATATAAAAAACAAATTATAAGTTTTATATAAGTATATGTGTTCTAGTTTAGGTTTCAATCATTTATTTAAGTGCACCAGGAGAAACTGTGAATAAAACATCTAATAGATAATTGACACCGAGTATCATGGTCCAGAGCATGAGTAACGAAGAACATCACCAAAAGATGGTGTGTTGACCAGATTTGAGCATGCCCTCTCTCGCACACATCACTAATGTACGTCACACTGTGTGGTATGAAACTCGTGTGGAGATCAGCATTTGTTCTGGACTAAATCAGGTGTACTTAGAATTTTAATCATCACTATCAAAATCATCAAAACAGGGGAAAAAAAAAACAATTAATAGAAAACATTTCAGCAAAGTTTAAGACATTAGTTTTTACTTTAAACTTCTTGAGCATAATTATTTACAAAAATTGTTAAGTCATTACTAATGGCCTTGGTTGGAGGAAATTTATACAGTATTATATATTGAATTACTGCCATTTATCTAAAATTTGGCCATTTTAATCATAAAATAAGTGGGGGGTGTTTTTAGCATTCTTTACTTGTTAGAATCCTAGCACTGGTGCAACTCAGAATAAAATTAGCTTGAACATTACTTAACTCATCTTAACTTAATACTCGACGCTTTCGGTTCACGTAGCAATACCATGTAATTCTTTTTAAATGTCCTGCCAGTCAAAATCTGTCCTGGCCTGCTCCAGACTAGTGTTAAAGGGCTAGCAATTAAAGGGATGGTTTTCAGAGGTAATCAATGTAGCAGTACTAATAACAGACCTACAAACTAATAATAAACTAAACACAGAGCAGGCTGAAGACTCACACCGGCAAAATTCAGAATAAGAAAGAACCAAAACATGACGTTTCCCATTTCTCTCCCATTTAAATGTGCAGTTTGTAATATTTAAAGGTGTTTCTGGAACTTCAATACTAATCATATATCAAAGATATGTTGGGAAAACAGTGAGTTACAACACTGCTATGCAATAGATGAGGTTAGTCTTCATTTCAGGCTTCCTGAAAATGCACTTTTTTTTTTCCCCCCGGGCCCCGACTTGCGGCGTTGGTTTCATTTGCCAAGCAGACAGCACGGGGTATTCAAAATTACAAATGGCTCCTTTAAAACAGCAGGCACCAGGTCCATAGAACAACTCCATAATCCCCAGGATGTGCAGGGGTCATCTGGGGAGGTGAGGTAAGGGGAGTTCAGTTTTTGATTCAGTTTGTAAAGCTGACAGACATGTTGTGTAATTTGTAGACAAGAATAATAAAAGCAAGTGATAGTTGAATCCTAAAAGAAACACAGTAACAAAATGGATGTTTAAAAAAAAAAAGAAAAAAAATTAAGGCATTTTTAACCAAGTCCTTAAAACAAAAGCACTTTAAAAAAAAAAAAATCCCGGCCCATCCAGGAACATGTCCGTGTGTGTGTGTGTGTGTGTGTGTGTGTGTGTGTGTGTGTGTGTGTGTGTGCACGCATGTATGTTTGTACAGATCCAGAGATTTGAGCCTGGAGGGAATGCAGGTGAGAAAATTAAATAGCCAGCAGTTCTATCTGCATGCTGCAGCTCGGGCCGCGTTGTCGTTTGGAGGTGGAGGAGGAAGGAGGATGTTGCCGTTGTTGCTGCTGGAGCAGCTGAGCTGAAGATGTCTCAGGTACTCTGCATGGACAGGCTTGTGGCTCTGCAGGATCTTTATAGCCTCCTCCACTGGGAACCACTCTCGCTTTCGACCTGCAGAGGGAGACACAGAACGTGTCGAAATGTTAATAAAGCGTAATAAGCAGTGCAACGCTGCATAGGACCAAGGATTAGACCTAGGGGGAAAAAAGAAAAACATAAGCTCCTCTACTATGATTTCTAAACTCGGCCATATCACATATCAGTGGCTGTACATCCGTCACGTGAGAATGAACTGTGTGGAGAATGATTTTCTTGGTGTTTAACACTCAGACCAACTGCAAATCTGTTAAACAGGTCAAAAGTGTAAAGTAGTGTGTAAACTTACCGATATTGACCGAGTCCTCCCATGCTTCCAGAGTCTCCGTCACTGTCAGGACATATACGTATGTGCGATGCTTCCTGTCCTGATTATGCTGCATGAAACCGTGACAGAAGGATTATCAGAAAGCGTGTTATTATTTTACTGAAATGTGTTCTGAGAGCAGAATGAATCATAAAAATTTGTCCTGTCAGAACATACTGTATGTCCAAAACCAATCCTCATATATGATAATGGGAAAATAAAGTAATAAAGGTCAGCAAACTACAAATACCCATAACAGAATAAGAGGCTCACCTCAAACACACCCAGGAGGCGACCCAGTTTCCCCTTCACTCCAGCCTAGAACAAAACGATACACATATTTATACTAACAAAACAACATCTAAATGCAGGGTATGAATTTCATGTCCCAAGGGTCACTGCAGTAATTGCCTTGAAATGTCCTACAAGTGACCAAGGCACTTTTGAAGTTCTACAAGAGGCAGTGAGGCAACTTAGCAGTAGTGCCTAAGGGCTCAATGACTTAATGACTGAAATGAGCAAGCAATATAGTTTTTCATTAAGAATACATTCTATTCTGTGAAGTAAAACATGAACAGGCCTACTATAGCAAAGAAAAATCTGCTTTTTTTTTTATTTTGTATTTTTTTTTTTTACATGTTGTACTATGAGACATTTCATTAGTAAATTACAAGTAAAATCACAAGTAAATTCTTAATTGACTGGATGTTTCCAGTATATATAACTAAACAATTATTATCTGCCATGCACAAATGCCTGGTGTGTTGGTGTAATAAAGAAAAATAAATGAATAAATAAAAAATGATATATATATATATATATATTGCACCAACACACCAGGCATTTGTGCATGGCAGATAATAATTGTTTAGTTATATTCTCATATCTGGTTATTTCTGTATTAGCGTTTCAGCTTTAAGACTCTTTTCATGTCCCTGCCTAGTTGTCATCTTGTAAATTTCATGGCCACATACACAGACCTACAACCATGCGCATATAAGGAGCGAAGTCTCATGACATGCATATTAGGCCGTGCGCCGAATACATGTTTAAAGCTCTAGCAGCATGCTGTGGCAGGCTGAGTAATCAGGAAGTATTTATTAGTGATTTTACTTGACGATATCTGAATATATTTCCATAATTTCAATCCCTTTTTTTTGTAAAATAAGAACACAAAGTGTTACCCCGCGGTTCCTGAAATTAATAGTGTCGCAGCAACTGGTCAAAGCATGACAACAAAATGATGTCCACACTCTACAAACGCTTAACAGCACCTACCCAGTGACTTTTTTGCAGGTGATGTGCACTGACGCAAGTAAACCTGAAAAAGTCACAAAGATGATATCTGATCTGATCAGAGTTGGATTTCAAAGGACACCAACATTATTTGAGCTATTTAAACTCCCACAGCTCTTCACATCCAGTCCTGGAGAGCCAGTGTCCAGGTTTATAATTCACCAACACAAACACGCGTCACCTAAACCTGGTAATTAATGGATTAGATGAATCAGCTGCATTTAAACAGAAGAATCACCAGACTGTGTTGGAAACTGGCCCTCCAGGACTGGATTTGAATAGCCCTGCTCTATTGTGATGTGATAAAACAACATCCCCCTCCCCTGATTGTTGCTCAGCTCTGCTGATCTCTGGTAGCTCATTTACTGTACGTAGACACTGAAACTGCAGATTTGGAGGTGGAGTGAAATAAAGGCAGTTTGTAGAATAAATTCTGAGACTTGTGTTAACTTGCATAATATGAGACCTTTAAATACAAGACTATTATAAATATAAATAACGACTCACTTCTTCATAAACCTCCCTCACTGCTGCTCCACACGGCTCTTCCTCTGGCTCCATTCCTCCCCCAGGAACGATCCACTGGTCCGGGTGACGACTGCTGCTCACCAGCAACACCTGTCAAGTGATAACACTTGTGAGTAAAGAGCTTCACTTTAAAATGGTGAACACTGATAAGACAAAAGATTTTATGGAAGCAAAAGAACTTTGTCTAAGCTTAAGTGGAGAGTCAAAAAGTGGGTCTTAAAACTTGTAGTGTCCATCCAAGCATGGAGATGATAAGGTCATAATTTATATTGGTCATGCACCGTGTTGGACAATAACAGTATCAGTCACATCCATGACAGCTTGTGGTTTGAAAAACACACTTTATTTCCCTCTAGCATGCTCACTGCTAATAACTCAAGTTTCAAGGTAAAACACATAATTGGAATTTCCATGTGTCGGAAGCCTGCATGGCCAGAATTTACCCTCTTCACGCCAGGCTGCACCGCCATTATTTAAAACACAAATTCATCATTTTCCCTTTGCACCTGACGCACCCATGTCGTGCATGTGAACCTGAACGAATGACAGGAAACGTGCCTCTAGTGCTGTTTATTGTAAACAGGATTGCTCTTTTAAAGAGAAAATCATGGACATCACTGAGCAGAAACTGGACGAAGAAATGCGCCCTCTCTCTCTACATGTACATGAGGTGAGGAAGTGTGCACTGGTAAACCAGTGCAGAAGCTGCTCTTTGTCAGATGGGGTACTTTAGACCTCCACTCTGATTGCCTTCTCCACAGGTTGCTGAGAAGGCGTCAGGTGTTGTCCACAGTAATGGGATTGTGTGATTTGTGTGCGAGACTGATGATCATCTAGTTACATGAGCTCTTACACACTTTGACACACATAGCCATATGTGCCAGCCATGTGTTTGCTTGTTCTACGCTGAGGTCAGGTCATGAGTTGCCACTTGACTTTCCAGTGTGTTCCAAGCTGGAGAGTGATTTCTGCACTTAAGCAAACACCTTGCAGAGTGCAGCAGCAGGTGACCAGCACACCACTACCTGCCACACATTTGCACCTATACATGTTCATTAGTGTGTGTGGGAAGTTCTGAGAGTAAAGATGTAATGACCCATACTAAGCGGGATTGCAAACAGTACACAAAATTCTAAATCGACAAACATCCCCGTGAGTTATGATTTTGTGTTATACGCTGATCAGACACAACGCTAACACCACTACCAAGAGAACTGAATAACACTGATATTCAATTCGATCTGGTCTGATACCAGAAAAGCCAGTGTAGCAAAATCATGGAAAACGTCAACGCTAGCCACGATAGAAAGGTATCAGCGCATCACAGCCTGCCGTGTATGGGGTTCAGCAGGCAAAAGTTGAAAGTTGTTTATCTGCCTTTGTTAAATTACCCAGATGTCAGTCCAAATCAAGCTTCCATTGCATGCACCAGCCAAAGTCCAATCCATTGAAGCCCCTTCCCGCAACCCACAGGTTCTACTGCTAATGTCCTGCAGCCAGACTCCACAGTACACCACCAGAGGTCTTGTACAGTCATGCCCTGAGGGGCCAGAGGCTTCCCGGCGGCACAAGGGGAACGTACACAAAACAGGGCATGATAATATTTTGGGTTGTGATGTCATGGCTGATTGCTGTAAATACTAGCCTGTTTTTCTCTTACTTTGCTAGCATTGCTAGTGCTATGCAAGTCATAGCTTTCTGTAGCTTGAATGTGGTTTAGAATCCTTCGATTTCCACTTTCTTATCATGAGCTTGCCAACTTTTGTGGTGATTTTTAAGCCACACTGAATCACAAGAGAAATGCGGTCTAAATAAGGAGTATGCTTACAAGTTTGTTATCTGTACAAGCTAGCATCCCTGCACCAAGTAGCAGCTAGCTGACCCAACTAAAGGTGTGTGAAAACCAGTGAACTTAGGGGAAGCGTTTTATTTTTTTCAACCCTTGTCGTCTTTTCTGATTTGAGAAATAATACAAAAAAAATAATTAAAAAAAAACATTGCTATGATCCTGGATTTCCCTTTAGGCCCCGACATCAGAGAATTTCTTTGCAGTTTGGAACAGTCACACATGACTAAGTGTACAGCTGAAAGTTGAGATTAGGTCAAGGCTTCTCTATCTCACAGCCTGTGTGATTACTCTTCACCTTTCAATAAGGAAACAGTGTTTACAAAACAGGAATAACGTGCAGTTTCTCGAGAGCCAGTGAAAAAAAACCCCGAACCATACAATAATGCTTATTATATATGACGACATCACATGTTTTAGCCTGTGCATCAGTCAAATGTTCCTTTGTCAACCACTTTTTTTTTCTCTTTTCAGGGGTCTCAAGTCATGTACCAACATGATATTACAACACATGCAGACACACACCACAAACACGTGGCAAAAAGGAAAAACCTTGAAATATGAAAAAACAGTAAACATTCAGATGGAAAACATGTTATGAATGTGATGATATGGTAAATACAGAAGACAGCCTACAAAACCAGGAAAAGAAAATCTCTGAATAAAAAAAAAATCTAAATCTATAAACATATATACACATATGACACATTGAATAATAAATATGTGTGAAAGCCTTATATATGTGGGATGAATTCATGGTATTGAAAAATCACCATCTGTGATAATCAGTTAAGCTGATCTGCAATCAGGATTACACTGTGACGATGTAAATGTAAAGCAATCTACCATCTGTCAGATATTTCCCTCCATGTGAGATTTACCTGCAGTCACCGATCGCTCACCCTCCCCATGCTTTCTCCTTTCAGTCATAAACAAAAGTGCAGCTACTGTTGGCCTTCTCTGGTTCTATGCTACAGCTCAGCTGACTACACAACTCCCACACAGGGTTGAAATTAAGCTCAGAACAATCGAGCGAGAAAAAAAGAATAAAGACTTGGCCTCAGATCTGTTTACAACAGTGACAATAACCCGAGAGTAATAAGGAGTTCTCCTGTGTTAGAGCACGGCAGAGTGATTCAGCAACAACCGGAGCACAGATCCGAGCTGATACACACACCGACACACACTGAACACACACACTTTGGCCCGGATGAGTCACTGCTGACCTCACAGCACTTCCTTCATGGGGGTACTTACGATTAATAATGTCAGAATATCCTAGGAAACATCGCTCAGGCGTGACGGCAAAGGATGACGACAAATCATGGGACATTCAACAGAGAAGTCGAGTAAATTGCTATTTGATGATTTCAATAACATTCATGAGGCCTGACAGAAGGCGCTGATGTTGACATCCAAGAAAATGGACTTGTAAAAGTAGTTAATGTAGGAATAAATTGCATGACTGCTATGATGTACCTGATACATTTATAAGGTTATAGATACACAAGGGGTGTTCAAGTCTAACCAGGATTTTAATTGTGCAGAATAACAGAACACAGTTATGAGATTAAAAGCTACCTTTATTTCTCTATATAATCCCCTGCTACACTAATGCACTTATCCTACCGGTGCACTACTGGATACCATCAAGGTAGAAAGGATTTTCAGTATGCCAGAGACTTGGTAGAACTGCTTGCTTCATTTCTGAAATGCTGGCCTCCCATGAACTCCTTTAATGGCCCAAACATGTGGACATGGCTTAGGTCAGGACTTTATGGGGGATGTGGCAATAACTCCCAAATGAATTTCTGCAATGTGCAAGTGGTGTTGGGGAATGATTGCATGATTGTGTGTACAGTTCCCACAGCAAGTCAGTGAAAAGTTATCAACTGCAGTGGGCTCTGTGCACCATTCAAATGTTTTAATGTGGCTAAGAGTTGCATCGCTGTACATGAAGTCTTCTGCAAGTATGAATAAATTTTATGCCTTTATTCACAAGAAATTTCAACACAAGTCCCAGTTTGACTTGAACTCCCCTCATATGTACAATACCACTGTGGTTAAGACAATGGGCTATGGATAGGAAGGCTGTGAGATAAAATCCCGTTAAATGTGTGTCAAAGGAATAAAAGCCTCATCCAAACAATTTATACCACACACTACCTGCAGCATCACACAAACTGATCCCTGATGTGGCATGATTTAAATATTTGTTATTTTTTGTTTTCTGCCGTTGCAGAAATTTGCAGTTTGGCAAATAACATAACATAAACAGCAGGAAAATAATAATAAAAAAAGAGTCAGGATAGCCACAACAGTTGAGTCATCTATTCAATAGGTCATGTTCACTGTTGACAAATATCAAATATATTTTGCAACATATATATCTAGTACGAGGAGAAATGGTGTATACACACACACACACATATATACAGTGT
Organism: Clariallabes teugelsi; assembly: GCA_030014215.1. NCBI lineage: Eukaryota > Metazoa > Chordata > Actinopteri > Siluriformes > Clariidae > Clariallabes > Clariallabes teugelsi. The sequence goes on from JAQMYG010000012.1 coordinate 27,454,705, forward strand.
ATGTGTACATGTGTGTGTATGTATGTGTATATAAATATAAATAACTGCCAATATTGTTGTGATCCCGCCCCCCAAAAAATGTGTTTCCAATGTTAACTTGAGCTCGGATGGGAAAATGATGAATTTTGTTACTTTGCTACCAGAAAAATGTTGCCAATTAAAGGGAGCGGATGGAGGTGTGGAAGCAGTGAGCCAACGTCATCTGGCTTTCAAAAAAATAAAAAAGGCCAAGGAAAACCAGTATAAAACCCTATTAGACTTTAACCTGGACTGCATTTGAGAAAGAGCATGGTATGATTTGACCAGAAAATCCTGGAACTAACCTGGAACATCTGAACAAATCCAAACACACACACACACACACACACACACACTTTGATAACGCAGGATGAAAAATCTGCATGTAGGTTTGCTTGCTATGATATGACATGATTATGATACATGGTGCATCTGATGTGCTGCGCGTTAACCACCTAAAGATGAGTTTTTTTCGTGTTGTATAAAATGTCGGATGAGACGGTATGGAGAGTCGTACCTCATCCTCGCGCTCGTTCCTGAAGCACAGACACGCCGCGCGCTGCTTGAAGCCCTCACCGTCGTACGTTCGCGTCTGGTTGGGTTTGAACTTCATGACGCCGCGCGCGTGTGCGTATGCGCGTGTGTGTGTGTGCGTATGCGTCGCTTTAGAGTTCTCCAGATATCCCAAAAGTAGATAAAGGCACGGCGGCACAAGAAAACAAAAAAAACGAGTGGTCTGAATCGGCGAGTGTTAAGACAGGAGATCGAGAAGAACCGGCATCGGGGAGCCAAGAGAAAGAACCGTCCTCGGACACACCTCCAGAGGGGCTCTGTCTCCAAAACCACTGCGTCCTTCCACTGACGAGCCACCCATTTATCCTTCTGCTGTCCAAAGTGTCTTTTCTTTCTTTTCTTCTTTTTTACCAATATATCATTTGTGAATCTCGGGTTTATATACCGTGTGTGCGCGTATGTGTGCGTGTGTGTGTGGGCTGCCGCCGTACACTCCCACCCCTCAGCCCAGCTCCGCGCATGAGCGCTCACTCAGAGCGCGTCCCAAACCGCGCAGTGCCGCACTACAGAGCGCGCCAAACGCCACGCCGCACGAGCACAGGGAGCGCCGCGCTGCTGTAGCACGTAGTGCTGTACTACGCGGTTTGGGACGCAGCCTGAGGAGGGCAAAATGGGATTAGTCCTGGTGCTATTGGTTACGCGATATTACAATGTGTCTTCAAATGTAAAAGCATAGAAGAAATAACATAAAAGTACAGTTCTTTTTTAGAAAAAAAAAACATCCCTGATACAAGGTTAGAAGGAAAAACTCTGTTCTCTTTATTATTTCTAGCCAATAGCAGTTTTTAGTGAAAAATCACAACTCATTATTATTATTTGGGGCCCCAAGCACTGAAGCTGTGCAGACACCGTGTTGCAACATGAGCCATTTGGACCAACTTTTGCACATGACTGTCCCAAGGGACTTCCACAATCAGTCATGGTTCTGGTCTTAGGGTTCTTCCTATCTGCCCCAGACTCAGCCTTTTGACTGCATTTGCTTAATACAAGTTGAACTTAAATCTGTATTATTCTAAAAACAGACTTAAAGTTTAAATTAAAAGGAATTCAGAAATGACTCTGATGCTCATTCCTGTAAGTTACTCATAAGCTCATAAGTTTCTGATTACCACAGCTGCACTGTTTGACTCTATAGCTCACAGTTATGGAAAGGAAATGATTTATAATCACACTATTCAGTGTCACATTCATTGCCAAGGTTTTTCATTGGCACCGTTACCACTGGATAGTCATACCTTTATACATTTTAAATTTATATCTGGAATTTAAAAGTACATTTATATATTACTAAGAAGCTGCTTTGTTACAATGTCTTGTTAAAAATGCATTTAATTTCAAATGTAATAAAAACAGACTTCCATTGATAAACACTTTGGTTTGACCTACTCATTCATTGTCTATACCGCTTTATCCAGTATAGGGTTGCATTGGTCCATTGGCCTGGTGCCTTTTTCCAGGAGACTTAGGGCACGAGGCGGGGTTCACCCTGGACAGGGTGCCAATTCATTACAGGGCACACACATACATAAGCGCACTCACATACTCATTCACACACTATGGGAAATTTGGGTATGCCAATCTGCATGTCTTTGGTTTTTGGAGGAAACCCACCAAGCACAGGGAGAACATGCAAACTCCATGCACACAGACCAGAGGCGGGAATTAAACCTGGACCCTGGAGGAGCAAGGCAACAGTGCTAACCACTAAGCCACAATGTGTCCTTGGTTTAATCATTACAAAAATTTTATCACACCATCAGTCCAAAAGCACAACAAAACAAAATTAGCACCCTGGACTTTTAATATGTAAGACGTTGTGTCCATCATCTGCAAAAGAATTTGAAGTCACCAAACAGGACAGGAGGGTGTATCGCAGCAATGCTTTTGCATATAGACATCAGACTTCTCACATTTATTAAGCAACATAAATTACTTCTTTTTAACCTGGGAGGGCTATTGAACACAGGAAGTGAGAAAATATCTCACACATGTTTTGCCTTTAAAGTTATGATCTCTTGTATAGAGCAAACCACCCAGTCTGGTCTTTCTCTGTGTAAACAGAAAATGTTAGACCCTCTTAATTATCTGTTTTATTGGTCACTTGAATTAATTGCCTGATCATAGGGTTATAAATATATACAGTCATGTTAAAAAGTTAGTACCCTCTGTTTTAAATCTATGTTTATTTCTCGTTGTAGGTCTCAGTATTAGGCAGATCTAACCTCAGACACACAACAACATATAACTGTTTTTCACTGTGATCTTATTTATTTAACAAAAATGAAGCCAAAAAGAAATAAAAATGTGAACAATACTATGCACCCCCTCACTGCTTTCACAGGATTTAAGAAGGTACATCGCGGCCAGGTGCTGCTCATCATCAGCCCTATATTAATTGATCATCAGCAGGTGTGCAGACCTCTTTAAAAACAAAAGGTTTGCTGGTCTGGAACACTAGTTGATGATGTGTTAACAATTGTGTCAAGAGGGAAAGACATAAGCATTGGTCTTGGAGAAGCAATTGCTGCTATACATCAACCTGGAAAGGGTTATAAAACCACTTCCGAACAATTTGGAGTTCAACATTCTACAGTGATAAAGATTATTCAAAAGTGGAAAGCATTCAACAGACAGTTGCACTCTTCACAGGATTGGACGTCCATCCATTTAGTCCAAAGAAATAAAAAAAAAAAACCCAAGAGTTACATTTCAGACCCTAAAAGCATCATTGAACATGTTAAATGTTCATTGACAGAAACATTTGAAGAAGTCTGCAAAAATATGGTTTGTTTGGAAGGGCTACCAGGAGAACTTAAAATGCTGAGGCGGGACTTTAAGTGAATTTTTTAAAAACTTGAATGAACTGAAGCAATGTAAGGAAGAAGGGGCCAAAATTTTTCCACAACAATGTGAGAGACTGTGAGGGTTGCCCACTAGAGGGCAGTGTTTTCATTTGTAGTTTTTGTTGAAAGACCCGGTTTCCCAGAGTGCACCTCAGTCAGGTGACGAGGGTTGCTCACCTGAAGTGAGGTGCTCATTAGTGTTCCTATAAATTCCAGTTTGTCCTGGGGAACCGGGTCGAGCATTGTTTACTTTAAAAGTAAGTTCTGTTGTGTGGGTTTTTGAGTTTGTTCTGTTTTTAGTTCATTCCAGTTGGCCTTT
>JAQMYG010000012.1:27481914-27502483 GCA_030014215.1 Clariallabes teugelsi
ACACACACACACACACACACACACACACACACACACACACACTTTCTCTCTGCTCTACACAGAAACACTGCTCTGTCACAATTCTTTTCAAAGGTAAAGTGCAGGTTAATTAGTTTTATTTTTACTTTACAGCAGTGATTCCATTCAATCGAGTGGCGTTAGAAAGACTCCTTGTTTATTTTTTCGATAAAACAGTGTTTCCGTTGTGTGCACGCGCGTGTGGAAAGAGTGGAGGAAGGGTAACTGACAAACACTTATTTGTCGGGATTTATTTTTCCTTTTTTTTTATTTATTATTTTTTTAAAGGTAAAGTGCAGGTTAATTTGTTTTATTTTTACTTAATATTTTGTGTTAATTATTTTCATGTATTTCTTTTTTTGGGCTGTGGAACGAATAATTTGAGTTTCCATTATTTCTTATAGGAAAATTCGATTTGGTTTTGGAATACGAGCCCACTTCTGGAACGAATTATGCTCGTAATCCAAGGTTCCACTGTATACGTCCTTAACCAGAGCACATACTGCTGACAACTTGCTCACTATTCTACTCTCTGCTACAGTTATACAAAATCTAATGTCATTTATACTCTACTCAAAAGTGCAAATTTGATATTTAGGGAACACATTGCCAGAGTCCTCTGAATGTCAGTTCATGATGTACAACAAATTAATTACTTTATAAATGAACTGAGAAAATGTATTAATTAAAAGAATGAATGCAACATGACAGTGTATTACTGTATTATGACATTATCAAACAGCTTTTTATTAATGAATTTAGGAGAAATCATAGCAGTGACACGTGTTTTCTTGTGCAAGCTTTCAATCACATTACTCCTGAAGAAGTTTCCGCTGAATAGGTTGCAAGGTGAAGCTGTAAATTGTGATACTACACTGAAGGAAAGTAAAGCTCAGTTTAACTCACTCTTTTCTTAGTGTCCGCGCTGCTGAAGCACTGGTTTTGTATGAAGTTTGCAGCATTGATTTGCATTTCCTGGTTCTTCCCAGTCAGGAGATTTACAGCCATCCTCATGGTCATCGAGCCTCCGTCCTTTCCACTGTAGTGTGCCACGAACACAAATGCACAGATACTTTTTATACTTAAACAGAAATATTTTTAAACCCAGTGTTAAATAAGTTTATTTTACTCAATCGTACAACAAATCTGAAACAACTGTAATTCTCGAGTCTTACTTTAGAGTCTCGGGTGTTGCTCCTTGCTGTTTCAATTCTGCCATCTTCCTTGTATATGCTCTGACTAGTGACGGTTGTCTTCTCACTGTCTCTTGCCTGTGCCTCATATCCTTAACCACAACAGGCATGTTCGGCGTCACCCATACCGCGTCTCCATGCTGACTAGGTGTTCTCTGAACAGTGTGTTTCTCCCACATCATCTTCTGATGCTCTGCTCTTAGTGGGGTGATGTGTGAATTGTCAGGCAGAAAAACTTCATCGAGATTGTCCTCATAAGCGGGCTGGATAGGAAGCTGCAGCGTCGCCGAGATGAACGGCCGAGCCTGCTGGTGCATCTCGGAACAGGTGGAGTTCTGTAAATAGAAGTTCCCGTGGAGACGGTCGGCTGAGGACACGGATCTCATGGCAGGGAGGGTGAAACCTGCACGACCCCAGTTGAAGCTGTTTCCTGATGAGCCGTACCTAAGCAGCTGGCACTCTCCTCTGTTAACCCGAGGAAACCGTAGACTCGCCCAATGAAGCCTGTTCAACCGAACCATAGGTCTACTTGTTCCTGAAGCATCATTGGGATCAAAAGACGAGACTACCTGCAGGCAAGAATGATTCCAGTTTAATTATAGACACAAAAAGTGAACGCTACCATGTAGATTAATTTAGAAAGAAAGCAAGACTGTACCTTCATAGGAGCACTTCTAAAAGGCGTGGCACATACTAACTGGCTGCTAGACACACTACCTGAAAAAAATAGTCACAAATAAGCCAAATTCCTTACCCTGCTTCCACCCCTACCATTCCTTACCATCATGTCCTAGACTATATTGATGTATGGTGTATGACTGAATGTTGTGTATGTGGAACACAATTCATCACAAGTTAATTCAATGAACTTTTTGCTTTTGGTAACAAGATTGAAGCCAAGTTTCAATCTTGTTACCAAGCTAACAAGCAGTGAGTCACACCAGCGACAGTACATGCATCTACTGACACTTATGTGAGAAATGCTATGCAGCTTCTGGCAGCCTGCCAGACCCAGGCTTGCCGAGGCTCATGGTTTTTAAACAAAACCTGGCTCTGAAAGTACTTTCACACTCACTCTTTATATCGATTATCGCAACAGTGTCACGAGGCATGAGACGGGGCATGAGGCGAGACACACCCTGAATGGGTTTGCCAATTTATCACAGGGCGCGCGCGCGCGCACACACACACACACACAAGGGGCAATCTGGAAATGCCAATTAGCCTAATCAGCATGTCTTTGGAGTGTGGGAGGAAACCGGAGTATCCAGGGGAACCCACCAAGCACGGGGAGAACATGCAAGTTCCACGGACACAGACACAAAGGCAGGACTCAAACCTTCGACTGTGTGGGTGTAAGGCCACAAAATACTAACTACAAGGTGCTAACCACTAAACCAACATGCCGTAGCTGAGAAAGCACTCAAATCTAATTAAAAACTAGATTTCCAACAGGTTTTAAAGGTATTCACACCCTTTCACTTTCCCACACTGTTACAGATTCATTCTGAACATCTACAAGGTTTTAGAAATTATTATTATTATTATTTAAATAATATCTAAAATTGAGACAAGTATTCAGCCCTTTTATTTATTTACACATTGTTTCTCCCATTGTTCCATGCAGATTCTCTCAGTATCAATCAGATATGATAGTGAGGACATTCAGAGACATGTCATGAGGACACTGTCCTAGCTGTATGCTTTGAGTTGGGATTGCTCGATTGAGGCAGTGGACTACTGAGCTGAAGGTCATGGAACACCACGAAGCTGCCACTCCTGGGCTCATACAGTATGTATAACGAGATAAAGTGAAGTAAAGTCGCTCTGGATAAGGGTGTCTGCCAAATGCCTTAAATTTAAATGGCTGTGCTGAACCTTTATCCCAGTAGGAGGTTCCTTGACTTCTTTGTATTTAGCTGTATTTCGTATATACTGTACTTCAAACCTGTCTCCCTGTGCATGATGCTGAGAAGCAACCCGATAGCAAGATGCAGTCACTACAACGTTTCACTATTTTTATGTGGGAAAGACTTCTTCCTAATCACTTTACCATAAAGACCTAATTAGCAGAAAATTACATTTCATAATGATGAATGCCCTTGGGAGCTCTGTAGGTGCCAACAATTTAGAAATAGTTTTATGGCCTTGCAAAAATTTGTGTCACAACACAATTTGATTGATTTGATTTAATTTCCAGGATACCAAATCGAACATGATGCACCTCAGTTGAGCATCTATAATCAAGAGCCTGAATATGTATTTAATAAAACAGTTTTAGATTTTTAACTAATTTACAAAAACATTTTAGCACATTGTAATTGTAAAATATTGTGTGTAGACATAATGCAGAGTATGCATTTCATGGTGAAAAAACGCATTCGATAAATTTGAAATCGATATCACAACAGAGAAGCAGCACACAAAACATGGAGGGGTCCACTGTATCTTAGAGAGTAACCGCTGTAACAGCTGTGCAAAGGGTCCAGCAGGCAAAGAGCCCAATGCTGCCAACCCAGCCTCCAAACTCTAAAATTCACAATCTAATCGTGCACCCATGGGATCCACGGAGGGCCAAAGTCCACAAAAAAACCCACAGCACCCAACTTCCCCGTGCTGCCCCGTGCCAGTCACCACAGCACTCACTCAGAGGGCCTGTGGAGCCACACCCCAACGGGCCAGTGCCGGAAGGGGAGCCCTAAACCAAGGTGGCTTTAACGTTAATGGTTTTAATAAATATTTTATACATATTCTTGCATAAACAATTGCAACTTAAATTTTAATTAGATTTTTTTGTCTTTTTATTTGTGCCATTTTTATGGTAAAATTATGACTAGCACTTTTTTAAAAAAGATTTAGAAAAATTCTGTGTTTGGCCACCGTGAATTTTTTTGTGGACTTTGGTATTAAAAGAAATTACACTTTGGAAAAAAAAAGGCTTGATGACATTCTATATTTTTAAGTCATCATCATCAACATCATCATCAGCCGCCTCCTCCTCCTCGTCCTGTCACTGCCCCGTAACGGACTGTACCAGCTAAATTTATATTACGTTTCAGGTTATCCTAAACTGTCATCCTTTAAAGAACTGAATTAAAATGCAACTTGTACACAAGTTATGTGCCAGAGCTAATTACTAATTACTATTCTATTCTATTTTACTCCTATTTATTGTTATTTTTGGTTGAATTTTACATTTCTATTTCATATATACACGCCCCCCCCAACTTAACTTTTCTTGCTTCCCGGTAAATTAATCTGAGCAACTGTATAACCAAGAGCAATTTCCCTCTGGGATTAATAAAGTTCTTTGATTCTTGAATCTTTTGAATCTTGAATTTACAGTATATTTAAGATCATTTTAAAATGTTGAAAACAACAAAACATGAAACTGGAGCATAGAGAGATTATCTTTTATATTCAACAAACATGAATAATTTTTATTACTGTTTTGTATTGTGCCAGTATGCAATCATTACTTTACATTAATATTAAACCATAGAATCACACTTTCTATGATTCTACAGGAGATGAACATCATTAATGGAGGTTTAGGAGCTATAAAGAGCAGAGTGATTTACGATGCAAAAGAAAGGGAGAGGTGTAACTCTGAGACTAAGAGCATGAAAACTCGTGGTTAGGTTTAGTAGTTGTTTTAGAAAGCTGTTGTTAGATGACAGGATGATGTACAGAAGACCTGAAGAGAAGTTTCCCCATGAACTTGAACTGAATGGGAGTTGAGGAGCTGTCCTGAGCTCTTACCCCTCATGGTGGAGCGCTTTCCCCTCCTGGACAGGGTGAGCTGCTGCACTTGCTGCTCCACGCGACTCCGACGTTCCTCCTGGTCAGCGTCAGCTTCAGCAGCGCGCGCTAACCGGTGCTCCGACGGCAAAGCTAAACTCGAGTCCTCGGATTTAAACGCGTCGTTAAGAGCCAGGACCGTCCTGACGAACATGGACTCGTCGGCCGCCATCTCGTCGACGATTTTCTGTCTCTAAAACCGGACGCGCAGCTTCCTTTGTGCGTCAGGTGTTTCTTTTTCTGTTTAGGGCGTGTCCGGTGGTTACGGGAGGGCGTGGTTTCCACCGCGTCACCTGAACCAACACTGGGCCAGTCCCTGAACGCTTTCACACTCCCTACACATACCTCCTACAGAGGGTTTGGATTGAACGCTCTCTGTACACCCTATCTAGTACAGTTTATAATAAAAGTGAGGTATTTGGAGTCAGTCTAACATGCAGGCACATATCGCTGATACCTGAGCTTCAAAGTGCTGAGCTCACGTTTATCAACTGTCCTGCCATCAATAAAATACCCATAATGCAATTCTGAAACGTTCTAAATGTGAATGAAAAATTATGAAAAACAGAATGGCTTACGTTTTTGTCATTTTTTGGTAATTTCGGACACATTTTTCATTCTTCACTTTGTTTTTACTCTTATCCTCAGTGACACGTTTATCAACTTTATTATTAAAATAATATAGATAACAGGACATCTTCAACAATCATTACGCTAATTTAGGTAATTTAATAGATATAGAGTATAGGGATGTAGGATATCAGGTAAAATGGGACCGTTTAACTTAACAGCAATTCTTTTTAGCCTGGCAAATACAATAACTTGTGTATGTAACCCCTTGCAGGGAAAATGTCTGATGGAACTAAAACATAGTTAATTCTTATGACATCATATAACGGAGCGTGGTCATGTATTTACTTCAAAAACATCTTATTTAAAATTTGGGCTTAGTTAAATTTGTACAGTAGCCTTATAAGTGCCAAATCTATATTATAGCAAGAAACAAATAAAGAGAAAAGACTTTACTTTATCATTACTTTAAGAAATGAAGATCATTCAATCCAAAAACTCTGAATGTATCATCAAGTGCAGTCATTAAACACTATGATGAAATTGGCTCTCTTGAGGACAGTCCCAGGAAAGGAAGACCAACAGCTACCTCTGGGAAAACCAGTCCAGGTGATTACCTCATGAAGCATCGGAAGGCCCAGGTTCGATTCCCAGCCAATGCACTGGATGCAGTGCCTGGATAAAACGGGAGGGTTGCGTAAGGAGGAGCATCTGGCGTAAAACCTGTGCCAAGTTGCTCGTATGGTCCACTGTGGTGACCCCTCGACAGGAGCAGCCGAAAGACTAACAATAACAACATAATTCTATGTTTGTTCTGTCATAATTTCAGTTTCTTCAGTATTAATATACAATGTTGAAAACAGTAAAAATTAAGATAAACCATTAAATAAGAAGGCATGTCCAAATCTTTTTTATTTTATTAAACCTAAAATATAGATGTTTTTCAGTCATTAATGCAGAGTCATAAGAACATGTTTAAAACTAATTTTGTATTTTCATGAATTGAAAAATAAAAACCTTTGAGTATTTTACCATTGTGTTACAAGTTTATTTGTCATGGACCATATATGAATAAAAAAAATCTCAAATGAGAACAGATGGTTTGTACCAGAGTTAGCTATTAGCAAATTTTCAGCTGCAGGCCATGGTGAGTAATATTAGAGTAAGAGAATGAGAAGTACCCATCACACCCATATTCAAATGTGCACCAGAATTTGCCTGTATGGTTATGTGCCATGTTTCGGTCAATAGAGGGCAGTAGCAGTTGAAGCAGTTGATGTCAAATGCAAAAAAAAAAAAGAGTAAATGAATTGGACGCTTTGGTGATAAGTCCACCTTGTATACACTAATGGCCAGGTGATGTGGGACTAACCCTGTGGCCAAATTCAGGGTTTGGGTTTAGGGTCAAATTTCCCATTTCTGTGGTCATTTGGTTTGACCTGGTAGAGAAAGCAACTGGGTGCTTTTCAGAAAGTCATTAGTTATGTGAGTCAGTAGCTTATGTTTAAACAGAGTTCTCTAGCGAATAGGAGGAGTGAAATTAACTGGAAGCATTGGTCCCTGAACTCTGGATACCTGGTATGGTTTCCCATCACTCTGAACCAGCTGAACAAGTAGAAGTCTGAATCAGGCTCCAGGCTCTCATGGTACTAGAGGATTTAAGTCATCACATGACTTTGTGGTAAAGGTCTGACATGTTTGTGCTCGCTCATAAGAGGGCACTCAGTTTACTGTTTATAGACATGTTACATAAAGCCCAAGATGTTACATACAGTATGTTATTTGCTTTTAAATAACTTTAAACATTAAATCAATGGGTACTAATTAAATCTTTAACAATAACTATGTTAATTGCTGTATTGTGGAAATAATCATCAGCATTATCGATATTTATTGCTAACTTTAGCTTGTTGCTAAGCCTCTCATTATTATCCACTGTTGTAGCTGTGATAAAATTTCAGGCCATAATGTTGCATTAATGATTTAAGGTCACTTCAGCAGAACAGAACCAGTAACCACTCAGGCCTTTTACTGTGAATGTGCATTTCGCTTCTTGAACATCTCAAGGTGGCAAATTACATCATTAAAACCTGTAAATTACCACTTACATGCCACCATGGACTTTTGCTGTTCAGATGGGATTAGCTCTTGCCCACGGTTAGGCCTGATTTATATTTTGGTGTTTTTGAGTAGTTTTGCAAAATGGTTTGTGGCTAATCATAAATATATTGTGTGGCCAGTATATTAATATTATTATATAATATATACATATACATATATTTTTGGATAGACTGTATCATTGTTAATTACATTTAATTACTGTTTATGGAACATTACATTATATTTTCACACAAATTTAGCACTTTGGAGCAATTAAATTTTGTGTTTTTGATACATGTAATTGTCTTGGAGTTTCATTGTCATTCTTGGTCTCCTTGCATCCATGTCGGTTTCTGCCTACCTCCCAAAAACATCCCAGTAGGTGGATTAGACTGGACTGGTATCCTTGCCTCGTACCTAGTGTTTCTAGGATAGTCTCCAGATCCACTGATCAGGAAAGGGAGGTTCTCTAAGTGGAATAAATGAACGGAATCTCTTTCAAAAACCTACAGCACGAGTTTTCTCCCTTTACTCAATAACGCAAATGGTGTACTTAATGTGGTATTAAAACAAAATTATGTAATAACAAACAACTATAGGTGGTTTCATGCCTTTTCTTCTTTGGGAACAAAAAGTCTTAACTGAGCCAGCCAAGGTGTAACATAAATCAGCCAAGGTGTCACAAATCACTTCAAATGAATAGACTGGAAGATTTAAAAGGCTAAAGTGAAAGTGATTGGTTGACCTCTGTCAGTGTGCACCTATTAGCATGTGCATGGAAGGAGCAGACTCTCTGAGCTGTCAGTAAGAGGAGCTTTATCTCACTAAAGTAGTCATGGCTCATTTAGTTGTTGAGGCTTCCCAGCCAACAGTTTCACCAAAAGATTCATTTTGTGCAGCTTCATTTAAGAACTCATTGTACTGATTTTACTGACATCGAATTGGCAAATTTTGTGTAGCAAACAGATACTACATGTCTATTCATATGGACATGTAGCTGCAAGTCAGATATTTATACATCATTTACAGTTATAATTTCTTTGTAAATATTCCCACTGGCCAAACAAAAAAGCATCACCTGGATACTAAGCAATTAGTTACAAGTCATCCACTGGATAATTACTGAAGTTACTACTGAAGTTATTTAACTGATGCAGTAAGTAGCTTCCTATTCCTTAAACAACATGTTAGAAGACATATCCTATGATTATGGCAAAGATTTTGATCTGTTTCAGAAGGATTAAATTATTGGCCTGCATAAAGCAACTAACTAAGGAGATTGCTGAAAATTACTGCCTCAAGCTTGTGGGGGTGGTGCTATGACCTGGAGTGGCTTCTGTCGGTTCAGCAATGTTATGTGCCCAAAAAAAATTAGGTCAATTGATGACCTGAATATACTGAATGACCAGGCTTTTCCATAAATGCATTGGTCTTCCTTGATGGCACAAGCATATTCCAAGATGACAATGCCAGGATATCAGGCTCATATTGTGAAAGAGTGGTTCAGGGAGCACAAGACATTATTTTCACATATGGAGTGGCCACTGCAGAGTCCAGGCCTTAACCTTAATCACCAATTCAAGATCTTGGAGAGAAATTAATGCGATTTATGCGACCTTGTGAAAATAAATGTGGTGACACTGCATAAGCTTATCGAAACTGTGCCACAGCAAAGGTGTGGTCAACAGAAACAGAAAAAAATTTAAAAATATACAAGAAATATAAAAAATATAAAACCTATCTGTAATATATACCTATCTGTGTATATATTTGCGTGTGTGTGTAGCCTTCACAGTCCATATTCTATATATAACTAGGGACTGTGAAGGCCAATAGTCAATACAATACCATTGTATTCATTGTGAAAGATGTATACACAATTCAACAGTTGTTATCTTTGTCATTTTTTAGAACTCGAATAGAATTATGGCAGCAATGTGTAGTATTATGTTTCCTCTAAAGAGGCTATCATGTGACAGTCAGAAGAGAGGGATAGATTATTTCATGTTAAAGTGTGTATACATTTTTTGGGCCCCCATATCGCCGTAGGAAGAATGTCGCTGAGGGTCTGTGGATACATAAAATGAAAGCTGTGGATAGGAGGAATGACTATGAGAAATGTTAATTTTAACTAGGTAGCAATGAATTACGGATATCTGGAATAATATCCAGACAAGCTAATAAATGTTAAAGTGGCTGGCGGATTGGTCACAACCTCTGCGACGTCATAGTGGTCGCGTCACGGTCAGGGAAACGACACAGGCCTGGAAGCGAGGCTTTATTTGGAAACGCCCCTCGTGCGCGAGACGATCCGCGGAGCTTCAGGATCAGACGTAACAGAGCTCCACTAAAGCCGTGCGCGCGCACACAGGCACGGCGCTTTAAAGGGGCTTCGCGGTCTCGTGAGAAGAATTATTCGTTATCGTTTCAGTCGGATCTTTGATGTTCTGAAAGACGAGGCTGGAAGTCAGGTCGGACATGGATTCATTGTGGTGGTAGAAAAAACACACACACACACACACAAAGGAGACGGAGCGACCGGGACAAAGCCAGCCGAGAAGATGAGCGCGAGCACAACGGCGTCGTGTCGCTTCGCCCATTACTTCGTGTTGTGTGGACTGGACACGGACACGGGCCTCGAGCCTGACGCCTTAGCGGGTAACGCTTTATCTAATCATCATGGTTATTATCAGGGTTGTACTGTACACCGGGGGTAAATCACGGAGACAGCAGTGTGTTGTGTTTGCACGCGCGCACAGCTGATCCAAAGCCCGCGCTGTGTTTATCTCCAGAATCCTGGGGTTTGTTTATCTCAGCGCTCCTTCTAACGGTAACCGGGTGATTATGCCTCTGCGACACACACACACACACACACACACACACACACACACACACACTCGCCACTATTTACCATCAGTACACACCAGTGATTGCTCAACCTCGATTCATACACTCCTCCTTTAGAAAATATTACAATAACCTTTCAGGAATAAATGCTTTATAAACTCTTGTTTTTTTAATGCAGTGGAATTGCATGCTATAGCTAGTGAAAGTCAATCTTTATCTGTCAATAGATATTAGAAAGTAAATCCATGGTTGCATGGTGGCTTAGTGATTAGCACGATCCGCCTCGCACCTCCAGGGTCCGGGTTCGATTCCCGCCTCAGGGACTGTGTGCATGGAGTTCTTTTCTGTTCTCCTTGTGCTTTTTGGTGGGTTTCCTCCCACAGTCCAAAGACATGCAGATTAGGCATGTAGTAGTGTGTGTGTGTGTGTGTGTGCACCCTGCAATGGTTTGGCACCTCATCCAGGGTGTACCCCACCTCATGCCCTAAGTCTCCTGAGATCAGCTCTAGGCCCCCCTGCAACCCTGTACACAGGATAGAGCGTTCTGGGCAATGAGTGTGTGAGTAGTTTGTAAATGATTTGTAAGTGGATCGGAGGACTTCGTAGATGGTTTGTACGTATGTGAAACAGATCGTCCAAAAATTTAGCACTAGCCTTTGCAACATTTATTAGTATGCACCTTTATTTCACTTCTGTGGTCTGTATTTTGTAGCGTAAATCATTTTAAACATATCTCAAAATCTATGATTACACCTACCTTTTATGGTTATTCTGTAACGTAATACAGTCTGTGTGATGAGGCTGGTCGGTGCATGTCTTTGCTGAAAACACAAATTGAATCATGACTTGTTTTTTTGTTGTAACATCTGTGAACAAATCATGTAAAGCACAGCACCAGGATCGTCTTTTATATCTGTTTTAGGGCTGAGATCTGTCCCAATGATTGAGCATTACATATCGATATCTCTTTGTTACCTGGTGTTTTAGTTAGACAGTTTACTGTGTGTGAGAGAGAGAGAGAGAAAATGAGGCTCACTGTCATTGCAGCGTAGGTAGCACTGAAAGCAATGCGTCTTATACAACCATCTGTTTAATGCTATTTTTAGCTGACCGTATATTTTATACGAGAAATTTGAGTGCTCCAAATACGCTACATCCTTAAATGCTTGCACAACAGCACACAGGTTCAGATCCAGCTCACTCTACAGTGCTATGGGACATCTGTTAGAACCTATGAGGCGTTTATATGTTTAGCAATAATGTAGCGTTTGCCTCAAACCATGGTGCATTTTTTTCTTTGTTGACACAAACACCACAGTCGCCCTCAGGTCCGAGAGCTTCTATCTTCAGGTCCAAACGATTCCTGAAGTGAACCAAGCATGCCATGAACAGTATTTAGAATTGTAAGTGACATTTTCTTGCACATGCAAAATGCAAACTAAGCCAAAGAACAGAACTGTAGTAATGTGATGTGTTCTGGATATTTGTACCGACGTGTTTTATTTCTAATAACTGATTGTCCTATGATCTAGAGCTCTGACTCTGTGTTCTTGGTGATTTTTTTATTTTTTATTTATTTAATTAATTATTTATTTTATTTTTTCCCCGATTTTCTCCCTAATTTAGTCGTGGCCAATTCCTCCCCGTCACTAGGGGGCTCCCTCATTAAGGCTACTACTACCATTCAGCCAGGAGGGCCGAAGACTATCACGTGTTTCCTCCAAACCGCGTGACGCCAGCCGACCGCATCTTTTCGAACTGCACGCTCACGCACCGTTAGGGGCGGATTTAACACACTCGGAGGAAAGCGCTAGCCGCTCCTTCCGCGTGCGTGAGCTCACAGACGCCCCTGATTGGCTGTAGAGCCGTGATTAATGTGGGAGCGCGAGTACCTCTCATCCCTCCCCTCTGAGAGAGCTCGGCCAATCAGCTCTCTCTGTGCCTCCGGCTGTGAGGGGTAACAGCATCACCCGGGGTTCGAACCAGCGATCTCCGGATGATAGGGCGAGCACTTTACCACGTTCTTGGTGATTTTTGGTGCTTGGTAAAAGTGATTGGTGTGAGATCAGCCTGTTCATCAGCATTGGTTCAACAGTATTTGTGTTGTAATTGAGAAATATAAGCGAAACCATCAGTTGACAGTCATAGTGCTGAAAGAATATGGCATGGTGGTGATGCTGAGATTAATACACTCTCAGTTTCATTTGTGGCAGGACGTAAGAGCGAGTCCACCCTCGCTCTAAACCGTCACATCAAAGGCTTGATAACTTGTAAGATTTGCAGTGTTTATTTGTAAATCCAGCAGTGCAAGGAGTGGAATGAAAAAAGAAAAGGAGAGAGAGAGAGAGCAAGAGAGAGAGAGATTCGTTTCCTCATTCGTTCCTGACCAAACTGACTACAGCACTTGTCCGCTCTCATTGTTCAGATCAGGGACATGCGCTTCCTGTTGATCATTTCCCTGCATGACTGAACACATGCATTAAATCCCAGAGGGCAAACACACGCACACACCACATAAACACACAGGCGTTTCCACTATTAGTCAACACTGAAATTATTTGTTTGTTCTTATCCTTCTGTGGGGGTTCGTGTAATTTTTTTAAATAGGAATTATTAGCTGAATTCCACCTTTTGTGGTATGTAGACAAAAATGCATCTCTCAGTTTCCATCAGTGATGAAGCACGTGAAGCGCTTGCCAAAAAAAACAAGATTCGTTTTTCAGATTGCTGATTCAATCACATTTTAACGTTTAGCCGTACACACAGCTTGCTCCCTGGCAACTATGGATAAGTATCTGATTACCCAGATGTGAAATTTCTTTGTCCCAGATACCTGGATTTCTGATGAGCAACACGCTTGTTGGACGCCAGGTCAGATTCCTGCTCCAACTCCAAAGACATGCAGATTGGGCATGTAGTAGTAGTAGTAGTAGTAGTAGTAGTAGTGTGTGTGTGTGTGTGTGTGTGTGTGTGTGTGTGTGTGTGTGTGTGTGTGTGTACCCTGCTGAATTTATGATTTGCCTGCTTTTTCATAAGCCAGTCTAATTCTAATGAAGTCGTGTTCGACTAAACTCCTGAGGTCCATCAGATTTCAACGAAAATGTTCTTGAATTTCACGGCTGTTTAAAAATAATGGATATGATTTCAATCTATGCAAAGAAACACTTTGCTAAACTGTTTAATGCAGACGTGTCCTTAAAAGAAATTTGTGTTAAAGGAATTGGACAGAAATTTCTTTGAGAACATGCTTTCTCATGCCCAGAATCAAGACTTGCCCTGGAGCTGATTAGCTGCACCTGAAGTTTTCTTAGTGTCTCACCACATTCTTGAGCACTGAGAAAACACTCTTTAATAGGAAGGGGAGGATGAAACATTTTCCTGCTTTTTGTCCAATTTTGTATTGGCTGGGGTTTAAACAAGCCAATAAGATTTTCCCCTCTTGTGACCTCATATGAGACAATTTCTCTGAAATATTGCTCTGCTCTTCTGTTCTCATTTACCTGGACACTGAAATGGTGCATTTGGAGGAGGAGTGCGACAGAACGAGTCCGAATTATGAAGTAATGCATTTGAGGAGTACTTCAGCTAGAGCATTAGCGCACACACACACACACACACACACACACACACACACACACACACACACACTTTGAGCGAGCCCTGAGACCCGTGTTAACTTTGGGGTAAAGAAATAGTGAAATATGCGTCCTGACATTGAGGTAAAGGCTGCAGATTTGTCTTATTTACCCCTTAAATCTAGTTTGAAAAAAAATTACTCTCATGACTGCCAGAGTGGAAAAATTTGCATTACACACCTGTTTACTTTTTTATAGCTTGCTCGGTTTTCAGTTTCAGGATTCAACATGTGTTACTCCTTTCTGCACGACACACAAATACATCCCAGTTGTTTTACACCATGCAAGCTAAACAAATTTACATGGTGTGAAGGACAAATAGATTACATTTTGGAATTCCATACTCTTGATCATACTGACGGTACATGAATCTCAGTGATTGGTAAGTTTCATCATGACATGAGAGGTTTGTAAGATTAAACACTTGATGTAACAGGAAGCTGCCTAATACTGTAAGAGTCTAGAATACAAGTAGGGATCTGATCTGAGACACAACAGTGGTTTGTTTAGTGAAGGCAGATGAACAAACGATGTGTGTGTGTGAGTGTAGAATGACGTGTACGAGAGGGTAAGATGATTGTGTGACTGTATGTGAGAAGAAGTGACCATGATATATGCGTGATTGTGTGTGTGTAGATGAGGATGGTGTGTGTGAAGGACGAGACGACCCATTTTTATTTCACGAGTTCATGATGCTATGCACCCTAACAAGGTTACCTGGGGCGTTTGGAAGAGAAACAGGCCCACAGCATCACAGATCCTCCACCACACTACACAAGTGGGCATGAGATGCTTTTCCGCATACTCATCTTTTGTTTTTTTAAAAGACACACTTAGTGTTTGTTGCCAAAAAGCTCTATCTTAGTCGCATCTGCCCACAGCACATGGTCCCAGTTGAAGTTCCAGTAGCAAACACACGTTTGTGATTATAGGTGAGAAAATGCTTTTTCCTTGCATTCTTCCTAGACAGCTTGTTGGCATGTAGATAGCGTCTGATGGTTGTTATGGGGACTTTGTGACCCCAAGATGCCACTCTTTGATGCAGTTCTCTACTTCTCTTCCCATTCTCCTCACTGTGCGGGGTGGCAAGATAAACTTGGGTCCTCGTCCAGCCTTGTCGGTCACTGGTCCAGTTGTTTTAAATTTCTTAATGATTCCTCTGATTCTAAATGTGGGCAATTTTAGGCGAGTGGCTATTTTCTTGTAGCCATTACCTGACTTATGAAGCTCGACACACATCTGCTTTACTTGAATGGGGTGTTCTCTCGTCTGTCCCATGTTGAAGAGTGGATAAGAGAAATAGACCTCTGTGTCACGTCATATTGATATCACAGGGAAACAGGATGTCATGAATTATTAATTAAACGTGTCTAGATACTGATGATCTTTACAAAATACAGTAAAAATTACAAGAATGCTTCAATTACATTTATTTTATTGCAGTTGGTCGGGGTGCCAATAATTGTGGAACTGGTGGTTTTATACAAAAAAAACTCTGTTTCTGCCATAGAAATGTATTTATTAGAAGCCTAAGAACACATCTTAACCAGGGGTGCCAATAATTGTGCAACATCGTGTCTGCGTGCGTGTGTGTGCGAGATTGATATCGTGTGATAAATTCTTGTGAGTTGTGATGTTGATTCAGACATTAACACAACCCCAGACTCTGATTGTTTTCAGTCTCGTTAAATCTGTAACTCCTGCTGGAGGTCTGTGTTTGTGCGTGCAGCGCCGCTACACCGATTAGCCGACACATTGTTAGGACGCCCGCGGGCTGTGTTGGGATGCATGCTGTGTACTGTGGAACCGTATGGTGGTGTGATACTTTTCTCATTTCTGAGTGCGTGTCCTCGCTCTGTGTTCACGTGTGCAGCAGACCCAGGATTTCCTCTGCACCAGCTGTTAGTTGTCTGATTCGCACGTGCTCTGTGATCATAAACACTACTTCGGAGGACGTCACTCTTTGTGCTCCTGCTGTTCCGCTGTCTCCTTCTTTCACACCTCAGCCTGTCCTGCTCCAGGTAGTCTTGCTCACGTAGGCTTTTAACACCTGGCCCAATTAGTGTCTCTGTGTAAGACGCAGTAGAATAGCGCTCGGTGTAGTGCCCTCGGCGAGAGACACTTTATTACTCTCACCTTTGAGGAAATCGGGCTTCTTGAAGTGTGTAGCAGTAAAATAAATGCTTGTCTGTGTGACATTTGTCTATCCGAACATCAATTGTGATTGTGTTTTAAATTATAAGCATAATATCCTAAATCACTTCAAGACTATTTTGGTTTTATATACCAAGAGAAGAAACAAGTTTCAATCCTCTTAAAATTGCTGCATTGTTTATTGTATGTATGAGTGTGTGTGTGTGTGTGCGCGCGCACGTGTCCTTGCATGCTACTTTCGACTTTGCTCTTTTTACTGAGCTCCAACTCATCAGGTGAAGTGTGTCCTCAGATAAGACTGCGCAAACACCACATGCCTGCTTTACATGTCACTGATTTGTTATTGAAATCATTTCAACTTTCAAATAGTGTTTTTTTTTTTTTTTCTTTTTCCTTTTGGTACAATTGTCTTCTTTTCCTAAGCAGACAATTATCTGGACCAAAACTGAAACTATTACACAGACGAATAATTATGTCTTGTTCTATTTAAACACAATATAAAGAGATTGAAAGAAAAAAAAATCCCTGTAGCATAAATACTGTTCCAGCCTAGCAGTGTTTATGGGTGTGAATGTGAATTATGTGCTGCATGGGAATATGATACCTTTAATTACGCTGCTGATGTTGATCAGGAGCGAGTGTTATACCCCATAGCAGATTGTTTTTATTTATTTATTTTATGATCTTTGGATGGGTGCCGATTCTCCCAGAGTGCACATGCTTTTCTGAAACCGTGCTTATTTTGCAACATGTTACGACATTCCGAGTTGTGACGTGAGAATTCTGGTAAGCGGTTTTGTTTGAACAAGTGCGATGATGACTTGTGTAATGCTGCTGAGGAAAGCTGAAAAGCTTCCCATGAGGCCCTGTGTCATTCCATTATGTGTGTTTGGGAGCTAATCAGGGGTGTAAATCAAGGACTGGCGAGTTTTACACCTATTACAAAGTCAGGAATTAGATCATGCACACTGCTAAACTGTGAGCACACGTCAGTGTGAACTTCCTGCTTTTATTTTACCTGGCTAATTAGCAGAGCTTTACACCCGCGTTCAAGACTTCAAGCTAATGAGAAATGTTTTACCCAAGATGATGAGTTTTTGCAAGAGCTAGTATATAGGAACATGATCCTACTAGTCTTGTGCGATACTGATTTTTCTCAGATCATGACTGAAATATTGAAATACTCGGTTTTATTGTCCATAATAAAACATCAGCTGTGCAGTCGGGATCAGCAGCAGCGCTTACTTTTACACTATGGACTTGGGCCTGGACCCAAGCACACTTATCCCCAATGTTCATACATTTTGTTTTTATGTGAAGAGAGATGTGTATTCAATTCCATTCACCAGAGTTAATGTTTATCGTTTGATTTGTTGCTACAGGTTTTACATTATTAAAAACTACAGTACTTAACATGTATAATATGCATTGAAATGATGTTTGCAAGACTGTGGTACGTTTAATCTTTTCTTTGAGTGCTTCACTGAGTCAGTTTTCGATTCTGAGCCAATTCAGACTTTTTAGGTAAATTTTCTAAAAGAGTTTCTAAATACTAAGATAAGATTTTTTTTGCCATTTGGCCTCCGTACAAAACGACATTGAATTAAGATTGAATTGATTGAAGATGTGAGTGAAGTAAAAAGCTTTAATTCAACAGACTGAGAAAAGTGTGGCATTAATCATTCAGGAATTACAGCCAGCCATTTACATTCATTGCGGGGTCTCAAAAATAATGGAAAAAAACGAGCATACAAACATAGGATTGCCTCACTGAATCAAATAAATAGCATATTCGATTAAATTGTGCAGCTCTAAACCTGAACATGCCATATCATGGCCAGGTGTGAGTCAGCGTACAGTGCTCAAGTCCACTTGAAAAGGCGATATTGTGTACTCTGTACTCGGTGTGAATCAAACCCGAAAGCCAACTATACCCGACTATAGAACATGATATTGTGCATGCAGCATCTCCCTGTGCGTGCATCTCTGAAATACGCAGTTATAGCTGATGAACTAGGAAGGCATGCGAGAAGGTCGATCTTAACATTTCCCCCCCTAAAATAAGAATAGTATTAAGCATAGTGTGAAGGTCGAGTTCCTTGTTCTCTTCTTCTCTTTGTATTTTTTTACCAACTTGCAACCCAACCAGGTGCTTACTGCCACCAACTGTATCGGTGATCGTAAATAGAGAAGTGTACTCTGGTACAGAGCAGTATAACTAATGTAAAACCTGGGGACCGACCTGTTTATCTTCTCCCATGACTTGTATTAGATCTAGATGATGTGTGGTATGTAATACGTAGGAATCAACAATATGTGCAGCAGAGGACCACTTAATCATTGTGAACAAGGCAAACTTCATTCTGATTTCTTTACATACACACTGAATATCATGTTTCATGTACGTATTTCTTATTGAGCATGTGCTGCCTTGATCCTGCAGCTGTGAGATTAGTGTTACGTGATAGACAGACAGGCCTGTTTAAGTCATGCTGCTGCTGCCATGTTACATTTCTCTCAACGAGGGCAAAATGGGTCAGCCTTTGTAACTACAATAAATGATTCAGTTGTCTAAGACATATGCGCACGCACGCATGCGCGCACACACACGCACACAGTCTGAGTCATTGTCTAATGACAGGCTTTGCAAGCATATGAGACAGAGCATGTGAGCAGCTTATTTTAATTCATGTCTAGTCTTTTGTCTAAAATGTACCGTAGTTTTAACCACATTTAAATCTTGTAATGATCTTTAGTTTAGACTGTTTTCACTTGAAAAAACGAAAACTTTTTTAAAACTTACAATAACCATTAAATATCGCATATTGTTAGGCCACACCAGCATATTTCAATATTTCTATTTCAAGTAACAATTTCACTATGACTTTAAAGAGGATACATTGCTGTCAGAGGGTGTTTTCACCTTAGGCCTGATGCCCAGGAACGATTGCTCCCCCCCCCCTGCTGGCCAGTGTTCACATTGTTTGTGCTCCCCGTTCTCTGGTACGCTTGTGCTGTTTACACTCTCCGATGCAGCAGGTAGCAGTATGCACCAACTTGGTTTGTGAGCTTCCATTAAACACAAGAAAAGAAGAGAACAAGGAAGTTAACTTTCATTCTTTCAAATTTCAAATGTCAAAAGCAACGCTTTCATGTGCCTTCCTACTTTATCAGATATGGTTGTGTAGGCCTGAGGATGAGGTGCTTGCTATGCGCACATGGAGATTTTGGAGGAGACGGATACTGCACTGATACTGGTATCATTGCTTCCGGTATCTGATTCAGTGCATGTCTGAGTACACGTTATCGTTCCCAACACCATTTTTTTCAGTGGACTGGGGCACGGTTCCCGAGCGCAGAACGATTTGCGTCCTCCCTGATCAAAATGAACTAGACTTTGGGGTCAAGTGTTCTCGGACGTGGGTGCATGGAGTTTGCATGTTTTCCCCGTGCTTGGTGGGTTTCCTCCGGGTACTCTGGCTTCCTCCCACAGTCCAAAGACCTGCAGATTAGGCTAATTGGTGTTCCCAAATTGTCCGTAGTGTGTGAATGAGCATGTGAGTGTGTTTGTGCCCTACGATGGACTGGCACCCTGTTCAGGGTGTATCCTGTCTCGTGCCCTAAGTCTCTTGGGATAGGCTCCAGGTCCCCGCGACCCTGAATACAGGATAAAGTGGTATAGATGATGAGTGAGTGAGTGTTCTCGGAAGTGATCACAGGGCCCTAAGATCAAAACGGCGAGTGTATTGTATATGAGGAGATAACAGACTTGTACAGCTCCCTCTTTTTAAAGAAAAAACAAGAACAAAAAAACAATGACAGGTAAATGCTGCTGGTCCTATGCTAATACCTGAATCGATAGTTCTAAAGTAGAGCTAAAGTGGCTTCACACAGCTGACAATAGTTTGCACTGTTAGCTTTGTTCAATTTATAACTGCAGTCTGCAAACAACAGTGATTTTGATGCTATAAAAGTTGTAGGGATTGCATTCACTTTTATTCAATTCAAGTTTTGAGCACACTCAGGATCTCGTCTTTTTCATAAAAATGAGGTGTCAATGAATATTTTGTCATCGTTTTCATTGACGAAATACTGGAGCTTTAGAGACTATGTATAGTTCGTTTCAGTTACTAATATTATGTAATTGTTGTTTTATGAATTGTGAACTAGGGCCGGGACTCGATTAAAAAAAATTAATCTAATTAATTAGAGGCTTTGTAATTAATTAATCGAAATTAATCGCATTTAAAT
>JAQMYG010000012.1:27502583-27514523 GCA_030014215.1 Clariallabes teugelsi
GATTAAAATGCATTAAAAAATTTAACGCGTTATTTTTTGTGTAATTAATTAATCTAAATTAACGCGTTAAAGTCCCGGCCCTATTGTGAACATGTTTTTTTTTTTTTAATCAACTCTCATCACATTCTGTAACCTTTTGAAACAGGCTTTGTTTGTGTCCCGTCATCCTCCAGTCCCCGCATTAATCTGCTACTCACCAGCTAATGCTCAGCTTGTATTAGTTGTTTGTTAATTTTTTGCTTCTCCATCTATGTTTGGTTTGACATTTGTTTTATTTTTGTTTGTCTGCTTGTTATGCTCCATCTCAGCTTTGTACCAGTGGCTTGAGGCAGATCGTCAGGGCAGAGACCCAGAGACCGTGACAGCAGGTAATCATCATCATCATCTCATGTGACATCACTAACCTCTACCACTAATCCAAACTATTCCTCAACCACTACCTTCTCTTCTGTGTTTTTTTTTTTTTTTTTTTTTTTAAGAAAAATTTTTGCTCTCTTCATTCCCTGGGTTCACATGAAGCGATCAACAAAGCATCAGGGTTTTTTTTTTTTTTTTTTTCATGTTTATGCGTGAAACGCTCAGCGGCGATGGTGGGAATGACTTGCTTATTGTGACAAATGCAAGTGATTGGCTTAAATGGCTTTTCAGGAAAGATAGTATGGCACTATGCAGCTAGCGCCTGCAATGGTTTCATCTTATCCTGTCGTATATAATGTTAATAGTAAATATGAGTCCCTTTTTTCCTCACAGATTGAGGCATTATTTAACTTTTTCCTAACAAGTTGGAAGAAAATATATGCTTGTATGTCTGTGGTGGTGCCCTTTGGAGAGAGAGAGAGAGGGAGTTTATAGCTAGTACCATTAGCTTTCACTGCTAACCAGCTTTTGGGTAATTTGAATCCTTTCACACAGTTTAGAATTTGTTTAAATAATTTATTTAAACAACAGATTGTTTCTCGGTGATATCTAATTTTAAACTGGTTAGAAAAAAATACATGAACAAAGTTTTTAGAGTGTTTATAGCTAGTACAGTTAGCTTGTGCTGCTAATTTGCTAATACTTATAAATAAATAAAAATATTCTAATACATTTTTTCAATGGATTTTTAAAGAATTGGATTTTAAAGATGAATTTTATACTGTAGTAAATCATGTCCTTTATGCCACATTTTGTTAAATAATTAAACACACAACAAAAACACCAGGTTTGCAAGTTGTCGCTCATCAGTGTGAACTCTGCGTTAGTCTTTGTCTATTTATTACACTTCTCATGAGGCTTATTGTTCCCTCTTTTCCTCTCAGCCCTTCCTGAGAGAGGTGCGGTGCTCAAATGTGGGTCATACCACTCTCATCTCGTTATTGTAAATCAGCTCCTGCTTCTCCGTTTCTGCCTTTTTACCCTCCTTCTCTTCTCGCATTATTTTTGTTTTTTAATGATGTACTGTATGTATGGCTTGTATGCTCCATTTAGGGACATTTAAATTTGTGATCTCTCTCTCTCTCTCTCTCTCTCTCTCTCTCTCTCTGTTATCTGTGATGAGTGCTAAGCAGATTAGCGCTCCTGTAAAAAGTCCTCAAACCCTGTTACATGACCAGAAACACTGGACAGATTGAGCCAAATGACATCACAGTGCACTATTTGTTTTATCTTTTCTCTATGCTGTCAGTACCATCCCCAATCTGGCATTGTCCTTTCTTCCAGTGGGTGCTCTGTTTTACTGTCCATACATGGTGTTTAGTATGTACAATCCAGTATCCAAGACTCTTCTTCGTTGAAGGTTTTTAAAAACAAGCAGAGAATGACGAACAACCCTCTGTGTCTGATCCTAAAATGACAACAGAACTGCCTTGCGATCGGATTGCTTTTGAACATTTCGTAATGTCAAACGAAATGCTCTCAACAACCAAGATTCTGGAAAAAAGGATTATTTTGCAAAGTTAAATTCTCATAACTTAAATACAGTAATGTTAAAGTGGCAAAGAGTGTTATGTTGCCTGTATTTTCGTTCACCTTCTCTTTTTTTTTTCTTTCCTGTCTCTAGGTGAGAACTTTGACCAGAGTCCCCTTAAACGGACTTTCAAATCCAAAGTGCTGGCTCATTACCCAGAGAACATCGAATGCAACGCTTTTGACCAGGATGCCGTCAACATGGTACATATCATATGCCATACAGTTCAATCCTGATATTATCTTGAATTCAGTTTGCCTGGCTGAATGATGTTCTTGTCAATGTTCCTGCACAATTTAGGAAATAACCACAGACACAAGCTAGCCAAACTGGATGTATATTTAAACAGCTATTGTGTAATATCAGCTATAAGAGTTTTCTGTTGCAAAAAGTGCAGATATCATATTTTACCCCTTTATGGAACCACAGTTCTGGTTGTTTTGTTTAGGAAAAGTGACTGATTGCAGAAATGCTTACATTTAGCACACATAATTAGCAAACTTGGCCACGATTTTTCTGTCTACTACTTTTCCTCAACTATTTAGTCATTATGTATACAGAGAAAATAGAGGAAACCTAAAACTGTTTAGGCTCTGTACTAGGCAGAAGGTCATCGGTTCAAGCCCCAGCATCCAACCCAAGCTGCCACAATCTGCTCCAGGGATGCTGTATTCTGGCTGACCCTGCGCTCTGACCCCAGCTTCCCAACTAGGGAAAAAAAAAAACATAATTTCACTGGAACTAAGGAACATCTGACAATTGAATCTCAATTGAATCTTAAAAATGTTTTACAATAAGTCAAAATAACTGTATTGTACTGTTGTTGTGATTATGATGCTTCAAAACACTTTTGAGAATTAGTGATTTTTTTTATTTAAAAAAGTTAACTGAATGCAGCTAACTTGAGGTTCAAATATGTTTTAACATGTTTTTAAAAAATGCATTTTTTACATTTTAATTTAAAATAATTACAGATAATCGAAAAAGGTAAACAAACATGGCCAATCATGCGCAGAATAAAATTCAGTTCAATTTATCTTTATTTGTAAAGGAATTTTATCAATGGTCATTGTTGCAAAGCAACTTTACAGAATCAAAAAAAAAAAAAAAGGAAATAAGTATGAAATGTGCAAGAAAATATGTATGAATCAAAATGATCAGATGTCCCTGATCAAAATGTTCCTGATGAGCAAGCCGAGAGTGATAGTGGCAAGGAAAAACTCTCTGAGAATGGCAATAGAAAGAAACTAAACTTAATAGGCAACCCATCCTCATTTGAGAAAATCATGCGGAGAAGTTATGCATAAGATGCCTACGCCGAAGAGGGAAGTAGCAGCCTGACCCTTCTTTCCTTAATCAGCTGTTTATATGTTGGTTTGCAGTTATGTTGGTTTGTAAAATCATTCTTTTATTTCACAGCATCACAGGATCTAGTGTGGAAGTTACCAAAGGCTCCTAAAAACCCCCAGATGTGTAATATAAATTGCATTAAATAATTATAGCGGTGATGTGAATTATGGATGTTGTCTTGCTCTTAGACTTCCAAAGTCAATAACCTTCTAGCTCAGTCAGTACTTGCCACTGCATAGCACAGGGTTTGAACATCTGTGAGCTTCTGTGATTGACATGCTTACCCAAAGACCCCTGCTCTGTATTACGATGAAGACAAAATAAGGGCTTCAGCACAGATCTGTAATCTAGTGCCGACACTCCCACTGGGCTTATGTTACTGCCCCGGAGCTGCTGAATGTAACGGGACGCCCTGACCTGCCGTCCCGATGCTGCAAGGTCATTTTTCCGTAAGCAGTGTAAACAGAAGCCTGACACTGCTGATAGAGCCATTAATTATTCAGTCTTTCCCCTATGCTTATGTCAGCACTGAAGCAGCCCATAGTGTGCACTCTCAAGTCTGAAAAAGGAACACGTGAGTGGTGCAGTTTCTCTCTCAGTGATGTCAGCACTTTCTGAAAAGTGCTTTCGGATCCGATCTTTGAATATATATTCACAGTAATCTGGTGTATGGAGGAGAACATGTAAGACGTGATCTTCCCCGAGATGTGATCTCTCTCTCTCTCCCTGAATTGAGGCCTTAAAGAGTCGCTTAAACTTATTCGCTTATTATTTTATATTCAAAAGTGTTAATAGACATTTTCAACATAGCTTATGGTGGCATTCCATATTCACTGTCCTAAATTCTCGCTTTCTTTCTCACTTTCCATATAGCTCTGTATGCCTAAAGGCCTGTCTTTCCGCACTCAGAAGGACTGCCTCACGCCTAAGTTCCACTCATTTCTAATCACACGTGAGGATGGCTCTCGCACTTACGGATTTGTACACACCTTCTATGAGGAAGTGACCAGCACTCAAATTCGCTCTGCCATGCAGACTTTGCACCAGATGCACCATGCAGAGCACGCCTCTTCTCACACATGCCCTTCATCTTCCTCCTCTTCATCCTCCTCATCGAGTATGGACTCATTAACCAGCAGCTCAGATGAAGCAGAGTCTTTGTCCTCCGCCTGTTCTGTGAATCAACGTTGTTGCAGCTCTTCGAGCTACGATGCTGAGCAGGACACGCTGTACGTCTCCAAAGCACTGTGTCTGATCACGCCGATGCCCTTCATGCACGCATGCCAGCGCTTCCTGTCCCAGCTGCACAGGGCTGTCACGGCCCAGCAGCCTCCCCCTCTGCCTTTGGAGAGCTACGTACACAATGTGCTTTTTGAAGTCCCACTCCCACCTCCTGGGCGCTCCTTAAAGTTCCATGGTGTGTACGAGCCCATCGTTTGCCAGAGGCCAGGAGTGGCAGAGCTGCCCATGGCAGATTTTCCTCTGGGAGAGGCCTTTCGGCTGCTGGGGGTCGAGAACCTGGTGCAGCTCTTCACCTGCGTCTTGCTAGAGATGCAGGTTTTGCTTTACTCGCAAGGTGAGACTCAAAATGTGTTTTGTTTAATTAGTTATTCTGTGCTTTAGCTGTGTTTTATAGATGTGCTTTCAAAGTTTTAATAAACTGAGTTAAACTCTGGCCATGTTCATACCATAAGCAATGAGAAAAAGCTCTGTCCACAAAATTCATGAATGCAAGACATCTGATCAAATATTAGTGTAAATGATCATCAAGCTCAGCCTATTGGCTGAAATGGTGTTGTGTGGTGTTGTCCGCATCACTTTGCTCTGCTGAATGTTTGCATATGATTTCTATTTTTTTAAAAAGCATTTAAGAATTTTTTTGTTTATGTGTTCATAGATTATCAGCAGCTGATGGCGGTAGCAGAGGGCATCACCACACTCCTCTTTCCGTTCCAGTGGCAGCATGTGTACGTGCCCATCCTGCCTGCGTCCCTGCTGCACTTCCTGGATGCCCCTGTGCCCTACGTCATGGGCTTACAGTCGAAAGAGGGCACGGACCGCTCCAAACTGGAACTGCCTCAAGAGGTGACTGGGCAAGCACTACGACATAGACAGTGTGTGCACTGTTTGTATTGTGTAATCAGTGGCCTCACACTATTCTGTTCAGTGGTGGTGATATCAAACATATGCCAGTCATGTGATCTGTTCTGTTCCAGCAGCTCCAGTATAAAAAGTTATCTTTAAAAATTTATAGAAATTAATAGAAATTGTTATACACATTACCTTGACATTTCCCATTAATTTACATATATTAATACACACACTGGGTTAGGTGTGTTAGTGTTACGGGATTATATAGAGAAATAAAGGGAGCTTTTACTCATAACTATGCTCTGTTATTCTGCTCAATTAAAAGTCCTGGTTTGACTTGAACACCCCTCATAGTTTGTTTTTAACAAGACAAGAAAATAATATCTCTCTCTCTTTATAGGCAAACCTTTGCTTTGTGGACATCGACAACCATTGCTTGGAGCTGCCTGAGGATTTCCCACAGTTCCCCAACAAGGCTGAGTTTATCCAGGAGCTGAGTGAGCTGCTCTTGAGCTACGGCCTGCCCCTAGCAGGCGGCGTTTCCTCACCTCCACCCACCTCCTCTCAAATCCGTGTAATGGGGAGCGACCCTCTGAGAAACTTGGTAGATGATGGAAGAAACGGTAATTTGCCATCTGATGTTGTAGACCTGATGCAGGGAAACCCGACTCTGGAGCGCCTCCAGGCTCTAGCCAAGCGCACAGGGGTGAAGGTCACCCGTCTGGAGGAGCTGGTGGCCAGGCAGAAGGTTTTAGGTGAGGAGAACACTGGTGTATTGAGGACAGGCATTGAGGAGGAGGAGCTGAGGAATGCCAAGCTGAATGTGCAGCTGAGGGAGGTGTTTGCTGCTCGTTTTGTCACGATGTTTGCTGACTATGAGGCGTTCGTCATTCAGAACTCGCCAGACCTGGAGTCGTGGCTTTCCAACCGAGAGCAGATGCACAACTTTGACAAGGTGACCAAATAACACACAGGATATTCTCTAATGTGGAAGTAGACATTCCTAGTCACTCCAAAATGTCGGAAAATTATGGACTTTTATGCAGATGATGTTTATTTTTTTTTATTTGTATGTTAAATTGCTTCCCAATTTCTCTGTCCAGACTTCTTTCCTGTCAGACCAGCCAGAGCCGTACCTGCCTTTTCTGTGTCGCTTCATTGAGACCCAAATGTTCGCCACCTTCATCGACAATAAAATCTTGTCCCAGTGGGAGGAAAAGGAGCCCCTGCTCCGTGTGTTTGATGGACGCATTGAGAAGGCCCGCCTCTATAATGTGCGTGCTCCCAGCCTGCGCTCCTCTGTTTACCAGAGGTGCACCCTCCTCAACGAGTCCGGTGAGCCGTCCGGTTTCTTTAACACCTCGTGACTCAACATAATCTCTTTATATCCAGCAATGGAGAATGGGGCATTTTTCGGTGGTTAAAATTAGCAGTCTGAATAAGTAATCATTTATAATTAATATGTTAACCAGGTTTCAGTTTTAAGAGGAAGAGAAAATTGTTAATGCTGCAGTGTGGGAGGATAAAAGTCTGAGTTATTAAACGAATCCTGCTCCTAAAGTGCTCTGAAACACTGCCAAGTGCTCCACAGAAAAGCATCATTACAGGGTATGAATGGGTCTGTGTCTTTCAGTTAAATTCAGTTTTATTTATATAGCACTTTTAACAATGGTTTATTGTTAAAAGCAGCAATAAAGCAGCTTTACAGAATTTTAAAAATATGGAAGCGAGTTTGAGTGTGAGGAAAGTGATGACGGTAGCAAGGAAAAAGTCCCTGAGATGCAGTAGGAATAAACCTTGAGAGGAACCAGACTTAACCTCATTTGGGTGATTTCAGATAGCAGGGATTGATCAGAAGTCATGCTGTGTGCTAGAAGGCTAGAAAACTGTTTGTGGGAATTTCAGTCTTGAGCTATTGAGCGACTGCAGTCACAAGCCATCAGTCTTTGAAGCATTGGGTTGAAACATTCCCTTTTCTTGTCAATCTGATTTTAATTTTTTTTTATTGTTGTTTTAAAGAGCTTTAAAAAAAGATGAATAGCGCAGGATTTGGCTCAAGGCTCAAAAACATTTATCCAGAAGCTTTTTTCCCCCCCACCCTCTTTGCTCTCCAGCTCAAGCCATAGAGCAACGGCTGATGAAAATCGACCACACAGCCATTCATCCGCACTTGTTAGACATGAAGATCGGCCAAGGCAAATACCAGCAGGGCTTCTTCCCTAAATTGCAGTCGGACGTCCTCGCCTCAGGCCCAACCAACAACAAGTGAGTGTGATCAAGATCCATCTTTGTCCTTCATTTAGTCCATCCATGCTGTTTAACCTGCTTCACTGCAGCACACAAACTAATGAACATGTGATGAAGAGCTGACAGGTGGGATTAGTTAGTGCGAAGCCTAGATAAAATAACATGAATAGTGTTGATGATTGTGATAGAAAGACATACTGTTTGTTTATGGTGTCTCATACATCAAGGATGTTTGTGATGGTTCTTTAAATATTTAAACAATAAAGCATGAATAATTTTATACCCTGTAACGTTACAGTTATATTAGTAAATTAGCTTGAATTGTTTTGTGGCACTTTAATAGGAACACGTGCAGAGACTTTTAGTGCTCAAATAAAATAAAAAAATACTTGTGGATTAGGATTCACTCTTTGAACAAACAAAAACAGTATTCCAAATAAATCTCCAAGACTTAAAACAATATAATACCAATTCCATTCATTTTTAAGCACTTCACATTTAAACTCTTTCACACAAAAATTACACAGACTATAAAGTATAATGTATAAGTATAATAAAGTCAATACTTACAAATGGAAAACAAGTCAAGTTAAAATATGATATAAATATAATGAAAGTATAGGTCAAATAGGGTAACATTTCCACTTATAAAACTTTTTTTCCCCCTGATCTACTGGATGTCAGATCTGATCAGATCAGTATCTTGTGCCCTCTCTAATTGCTTAGATTTTCTATTAAACTGGTAAGAATGAGTTCACTCCTCCTATTAGTTTAACATGCTTGTGGTTGTGTGCTTCATTTCTGTTGTTTAAAGATAGATGGCAGATTTTTCCTGCAGATCTAGTGTGGTGTCGCTTTGATTTAAGTTTGTACGTGAAAATTGTACAGTTTCAGAACATCCCTAATTTAATCGTATAGTGTATACCAACTAAACAGGTGAAGACCAGGTCTGTCCAATTGTTCTATTGTTACATTCTATATTGTGTGTGCTCATGTTCATGTGAACAGATGGTCTAATCGCACTGGCTCGGCTCAGCGTCGGAAGGACTGGCACAGACAGCAGACTGATCATCTCGGGCTGGACAATGACCTCAAAGAGGTGCAGTACGACCATCTCTTTTTTTGTAACCATAAGTCATGGATTGGCTTATCTCATTTTATTTCTTTTCTCTCTTTTTTTCTAATCCCAATAAGTTCTTTCTTTTCATCTTTGAACGATATTTGTGAACACTTGCTTTAAAACTAATTTATTAGTCAGTTATTTATGATGCAATACGACAATGATTGCATGGCACCCTAGCCACATCTTGTTTTTGTGAGTACATCATTATTAAAATTTAGTTGCGTTGTTGAATTATATCATTTTCATGCATCGTTTCAGAATCGTTTTCAAAATATCGTTTCAGAGCATGTTTTTCATTTGCGTTGTTCATTTTTGTCTTGCATGGTTTCCTATTGAATATCCTATTTGAATATCTCTTTAATTCATCTGCATGTTATTTTTATTTGCTTGTTTCTGCGCTTTCCATTGTTTTTCATTCTCTTTGGTTTGCAACATCCCTCTGTTGAACGCTCTGGGCTGTGGGCTATATCCCTCCACAGCCACTGCACGGGTGTTTGGTCATTCAGAGGTCTGTGGCTTCCTGGGAATGGGTCAGAGCACCAAGTCCTCATGTTAAAACACCCAAAAAGTCCTTTTCATCCTGGAGCCTGGTATGTCTGAGGCCTGCTATTGTGTGAGCACCTGAGACATGTTTGAACAAGCCTAGATACAAACACAAAAGTACAATTAGGCACGATGACAAATTCCCAGTGCTTGCTGAGTGCAAAAGATCTGTAGGCTTTTCCCTTCCTACGATTTTTATATTGAAACATATATTGAAACTCCTGGAGAGATGCAAATATGTATTAACAAACTGTTGTTGATCACAGATCATTTTCAGTCATTTCATGTTGTTTACACCAAACAAAAGGAACAAGTTCCAGTTGGTTAGAATTTTTCTTTTACATTCAGCAGCCTTTGTATCAATTCTGTCTTAAGCTGGTTTTAAGCTTTTACTATTCATCATTATCTTCTTGTTCTTCCTCTTCTTCCTATTCATGCAAGAATTCTCAATATCAGACTGTATGATAAGATTTGTTGCACGCCAATGCAGTACAACGAAACCTAATAATAAACGAGTTTGAGGACCAGAGGCTCTAGCCTGGTAATTAGCTACAATAATTACACAGTTGGAAATCATCCTCCAGGTGTTGAGGCGTCATTGAGGTGTTTGATTTTTCTTTTCTTATTTTAAGTTTTAAATCCCCTTCCTCAACTTAAGACCACTGATCACGACACCTGACCAATGATCTTCCTTTATGATGCCTGAAACATTATACTGTAAAAATCCTGTTTTAGTCAAGAACTTTGATTAGCTTTACAATTGAGACAGGCACTAACGTGTGTATGTCTCTATAGAAGTACCTGCAGGAAGCACGTAGCCTGGGGAAAAATCTGAGGCAACCCAAACTGTCTGACCTTTCTCCAGCGGTCATCGCTCAGACCAACTCGAAGTTCGTGGAAGGCTTACTAAAGGAATGCAAAATGAAGGTGTGTATGGATTTTTGCCATTTGTTCAATCACAATGTCTTTCGGACATTTATTTATTTTGTCTTAGCCACTGGTGTTCATTGCGAACAGAATTTTGCAAAACAGCATTGTGATGTTATTCAGTATTTAATCAAGCGGTTCTTCCTGAAGAGTTCCCCTGTTATACTTGTGCTTCTGTCAAAGGTGTGTGTTGATGTTGTGTGTCCAGACTAAGCGAATGTTGGTGGAGAAGATGGGTCGAGAGGCTGTTGCACTCGGCCATGGAGAAGCTAATATCACCGGTCTGGAGGAGAACACGCTTATCGCTAGCCTGTGTGACCTGCTGGAGAGGATATGGAGCCACGGCCTGCAGGTCAAACAGGTGAACAGTGGCATCATATTTACTTCTTTGGCTCGATTGTTACTTTTATGCAACAAACACAAAAATTCTCTTTCCATGGTTGGGTTTTGCCATGACTGGGTTTTTGCAGGGAAAGTCTGCATTATGGTCCCATTTAAGGCATTACCAGGACAGAATGGAGAAGATGGAGCAGCAGGTGGCGTCATCAGGTACTACACGTACACATAAGTACACTACATGCTGCATGTATACACACCCACACACACACAACCATATGTGTGGTTAAACTTGTCTGGGTTTTTCATCTGCTCCACAGTGCTTCATGGGCAAGACAAGCGGAGGTCAGAGTCATCCATCGGCCTGCCAGTGTTGCGCATGTCAGTCGTGCAGGACATGAGGTGAGATTCATGTGTGATTCATTTGTATTGGTCGAAATGTTTGAAACATCTGGGCTATAAGACTAAGACTTAACATTTGTGAAAGTTTTTAGAGCGGTGATGTCCAATTTCTATTTCATCCAGGGCACATCAGCATTTAAAAAAAGCCAAAACATTTTCACGTACTTCATCAAGGAAAATACATTTAAAATCCTTTCTCTCTTCCACCTAGACACATCCAGAGCATGGGGGAAATCAAGACTGATGTAGGGAGAGCCCGAGCCTGGATTCGTCTGTCCCTGGAGAAAAAGCTGCTGTCCCAACACCTCAGACAGCTACTTTCTAATCAAACTATAACCAAGTATAATGAACGAACACACTTGTACACATAAACACACACACACACACACACACACACACACACACAAAAAAAAAAAAACTAAACACAGCACTCTTTAGAATTATGGATCACCTTCACATGGAAATTAGCATGTACTTGTTTTTGTGTCCACAGGAAGCTGTATAAGCGCTACGCCTTTCTGCGGTGTGAAGAAGAGAAGGAGCAGTTTCTTTTCCATCTGTTGAGTCTGAACACAGTGGACTACTTCTGCTTCACCAGCGCCTTCGCCACCATCAGTGCGTACACATGCAAACACACAGCAACATACATGCAGCTCTGTGATTTTCCCAGACGAGATCGTGAAAATGATTGCAGAGGAGGGGCTAATGAATAAATTACAATATCGTAGAAAAATCCTATATATTCTAAATTCATTACATATAATGTGAAATATTTCAAGCCCTTTTTGTTTAAACATTTGAGGATTGATGGCTCAAATGTGCATGACAATAAAAAGAATCCAGTATATTAATATATTGATATTAATATATTTTATATATTAATATATATATTAATTATTTTTATATACAGTGGCTTGCAAAAGTATTCGGCCCCCTTGAACTTTTCCACATTTTGTCACATTACAGCCACAAA
>JAQMYG010000012.1:27514923-27528767 GCA_030014215.1 Clariallabes teugelsi
TACAGCTGCCAGTCTTTTAGGGTATGTCTCTACCAGCTTTGCACATCTAGAGACTGAAATCCTTGTCCATTCTTCTTAATTATATAAAAATATATAATTTCCAGTTTGCGTTAATTACTATTCACACACAAATACCATGTATCTTTTGATCTAGCTCAGTACACAGAACCATAATCATAGGGAAAACTGCTGACTTGACAGTTGTCCAGAAGATCATCGACACCCTCCACAGAACTTCACTGCTGTAAGGGTTGGCTGTTCAGAGCGTTGTATTAAATCATATTTATACAAAGTTGACCAGAATGGAAAAGTGTGGTAGGAAAAGGTGCAAAAGCAACAGGGATGACTGCAGTCTTAAGAAGATTGTCAAGCAGGCTGATTTAAGACCTTGGGAGAGCTTGGAGCTTGTAAGGCTGGAGTCAGTGCATCAAGAACCACCCCGCTTAACATCTTGCAGAAATGGGCTACAACTGTTGCATTACTAGTATCGATGCACTCCTGAACCAGACATAATGTCAGAAGTGGCTTACCTGGGCTAAGTAGAAAACTAACTGGACTGTTGCACAGTGGTTCAAAGTCCTCTTTTTAGCTGAAAGTAAATTTTGCATTTCATTTGAATTCAAGGCCCCAGAGTCTGAAGAAAGATTCGAGAAGCACAGAATCCAAGTTGCTTGAAGTCCAATGTGAAGTTTCCACAGTCATTGATGGTTTTAGGTGCTATGTCTTCTGCTGGTGACGGTCCACTATGTTTTATCAGCCGCCTAACAGGAGATTTTAGAGCACTTCATGCTTCTGTGTGCTGAAAAGCTTTATAGAGATACCGATATTCCTTTTCCAGCTTGACATACCAGCTGTCCACAGTGCCAAAACTGTCACTAACTGGTTTGCTGACCATGATATTACTGTGCTTAATTGGCCAGCACAATAGAAAAGGAAGATGAGGAAAAGCTGACCCAACAATACAGATGAGCTGAAGGCTGCTATTAAAGCAAGTTGACCTTCAATAATGCCGTGCCACAGGCTGATCACCTCCATGCCATGCCACATTGTGCTAAAGGAGCCCCAACCAATTATTAAGTGAATAAATGAACCTATTTTCCAGAAGTTGGACATTTCTGTATTGTGAATGCTTATTTGCTTGATCTTAGGAAATATTCTAATATCTTGACATTTTTGATTTTGGCATTTAAGCCGAAAAGTCTTTTCTGGGTATTTATTTAAATTGCATAATTAATAATTAATGCTGCATAATTGCAGTCCTATTGCATTTTATAATATGGATAAGATGGGGTTGAATTGCCTGCATTGTTTCATATTTACATTCGCAGTAAAGCCATCCCTTTTTATTTTGTCCCCTCAGTGATCCCATATCGTGCTGTCATCATCCCAATCAAGAAGCTGAGCAATGCCATGACCACCTCCAACCCCTGGGTGTGTGTGTCAGGTGAACTAGGGGACTCCGGTGTCATGCAGATCCCAAAGAACGTTCTGGAGATGACGTTTGATGTGAGTGTCCTTATATTAGTGCTGGCATTTCTATGGTAACGGTCGCTAGTGGTGATGGAGCCACAGAGCGTGTTTGAGTAAAAGCATTAAAATGAAGCAAATTATTTTCACTTCTCCTCTTTGTCACGCTCTGCTTATGAAATGCCCATGACATTTATATACTATACTGTAGTCCTGAATACTGCAGCCCTGAATTGAAATAGGCTTTTCATTGCTGTATACAAAAATTTAACTTTGTTTACATTAAAAATAAAATTCACCTTTTAGATTCTGCAGCTCACTGACATTTTGAGAAGCCAGGATCTGATTACAAAATCATATTAATCTGAGTTTATAAGCACAGCATGACTGTTTGTCCAATACATTTTAATTAGTATACTTATCATTGTTGTTTGTCCAAAATTATTAACAAGATGAATTGAATGACCATGTTATTTATAACAAACAGTTAAAATCACTGAAGTTGTCCAATAACTTGATCAAATCCTGACTTTGAGTGCGTAAAATCACACTTATTTGTAGCTGTCAAGGTTCTATATTCAGTATGATTGCAAATACAATGTTGATTTTATTCAGTAGTTCTACAACTTTTTTTTTCCAAAAAAAGTTGGGACGGTAGTGAAATTGTTAATAAAAACCAAAAGAAATCAGCTGTAAAGTCTTTTTGTGTGGTACTATATTAAAAAAAAAAAAAAACATTATTTGATTGTTGAAAATATGAACCCAGTTCAAATCTGTTGGCTCCAGTCTCCTCTGAAATGTTGGGACAGGGCCAATTTAAATCTAACAGTGGGACAAGTAGAAATTACAAGGTGATGAGAAACAAGTGCTGTGAAACAGGTGAACCAATTCTGTCATAGTATACAAGGGGTTTCAAAGAGAGACCTAATCCTTCTAGAGCAACGATGGGGTGATCGTCGAATTACCAACAGATACACCACCAAATTATCCAGTATTTTCCTGACAACAGATACACCACCAAATTATCCAGTATTTTCCTGATAACATTCCCCAATGTTGGTACACAATATCAACAACAATAATTTAAGAAATTCAAATCTCAGTGCATAAAGTGCCAGGCTGAAAACCGCTTCTGAATACATGTGATCTCCGATTCCTCAGACATCACTGTCTTATAAACCATCATGCATGTGTGAGCATGGTCACACTATATCACGATGTGGGTTCAGGAACACTTTGGTAAACCTTTGTCCATTAACCAACTCTCTGGGGACTGTCTCATCTGAGATCGAGAATGGCACATGGGAAACATGTTTCGTGGTCCAAGGAGTCAACTTTTCAAATACAATTACATTTACATCGTAAACCATCAAATAATTTGTTGTTACCAATTTCCAATTGGAGTTACAAACAAGTATTACTAAATAAGTGACACAGTCAAATCTCTCCAAGAAGTTACGCTTCATAAATATCAGCACTCTTGGAAAAAAGCTTGACCAATTAGATTGGTGGACCTGAATTAACTCTTACACTAGTTTTAATAATTTGAATGTACTAGTGGTTCATTTTCCCCCCATCAGGTCTATTCTCTTCTGATACCGTCTGTGATTAGCTTTAATGTTCTTCGTTAATGATATGCCGAAAAGCAGGACAAATGAATAATAATTTTAATTAAAATTGTTTTTGCATAGCATGGTAATCTAGCACTTGCATACGAAAGTAGTCGTTAAGCAGTGTATGGAAAAAAAAGCTTGTATGTGTTCATGTGGCCGCGTCGTTTCCATGGAGAATTGGATTTAAGTGCGTGCCAGTGTGTGAAAGCCTTGATGATGAGAGGCTGATGTCGAATCCGAGAAGAGGACACACACTGCCTATCCTGCTTTGTCAGTCACTTGTCATGTTCTAACACGTCATCTTTCTTTCTCCAGTCTGCCTTTAGGGCTCACACGCACCTCTCCATCCCCTTCAAGGTCAGGAGCACATTTTACCACAACTCTCTTGCTCCATGCCTCCCTTCTCTTTCCTTACTCTTATACTGGCTCTTTCTGGATTTCCCTGTAGAATTGTCATTTTCATGCAGCTGCTTTTCAGAGAGGGAAAGAATCCCTCAGTTTTATTAGCTTCATGCCATTCTTTGAGGTGCTATGCAGCTTCCATTCATTCATTCATTCAGTCGTAAAATTGTAGAATTGACATGAAAATGACATTCAAGAGCATCTTAATATCCTGTAATGGGAGGTTGTGTGCATTGCCCAGTTAGATGAGTAGTGTTGGAGTGCTGCATGATTATTTTGGGGTGGAAGGTACTGTAGCTGGTGTGTTTTTATCACTTCTCTAAAATGGAATCTTCGTTGCAGGTGAAATGACTTTCTCTTTTTGTTACTTTTACAATCTATACACCCGAGAACATTTTGTGAACTGTTGTTGCAGTGTCAGAACCTGGGGAAGCTGACCACTGTGCAGTTGGGCCACGATAATGCTGGGCTTCTGGCCAAGTGGCTGGTTGACTGCGTGTTGGTTCGCAACGAGATTACAGGACACACATACAAGTGAGTACAGCACTATTCATTTG
Organism: Clariallabes teugelsi; assembly: GCA_030014215.1. Taxonomy (NCBI): domain Eukaryota; kingdom Metazoa; phylum Chordata; class Actinopteri; order Siluriformes; family Clariidae; genus Clariallabes; species Clariallabes teugelsi. The sequence continues at coordinate 27,518,963 of JAQMYG010000012.1, forward strand.
TTTGATTTGTAGCTATTCTACATTTCTTTTAGCTTGACGCCAATGTGAGCTCCCAGCTGCCACCTGCTCAAGCGCATTTAAGAGGAAAAGGGGAGGGGCAAAAAGAAGTTAAAGTTTTTGTTTCTTATACTTTGACAGTACATTCATACACACATACACACACATTGGAGACCCCATTGTCCAAAAATTATCTAAAGGAAAAAAAATTACATAATAGTTCCCTCTATAAATATAAGGGGGAAAATAAAAGAAAAAAAGAGTATATTCCTTCTTTGCTATCCTGCTCTCTTTATAAAACTTCCATATATTCCATCTATATTTTCCCCGTATGAACTCATGCCTTTTATAGATTCCCTTGTGGTCGGTGGTTGGGGAAAGGTGTGGACGACGGCAGTCTCGAGCGAATCCTTATCGGTGAATTGGTGGCACTGAGCAGTGAGGAGGAGGTGGGGCGGGGTTCCAAGACTCCTCCCCCTCAACGTTCACCCTCACAAATCCGTCGCATCAGCATCAGCTCCATCACAAGCCGAGGCAGCAGTAAGTTTGAATATAGAATATAGATCTTACATATATCTTTGTTGTGATTTGTACAACCTGTTATTAATTCATAACTTTTGGAACAATGTCTTTTGTTTTAGAACCAACATCAGATCAGATCCAGGAAGCCATCAGTGAAGCAGTCAACAACATCGTAAAACATTTTCACAAACCAGAGAAGGAGGTATGTGTGTACACATCTTTGATTTAGTTTCGTTTTTCAAGGACTCTGACTTACTCTTTTCCTCTTGGTGATCAGAGGGGGAGTCTGACAGTACTGCTGTGTGGTGAAGGCGGTCTAGTGGGAGCTCTGGAGCAGTTCTTCTACCATGGCTTCCGGACAGCTCGTCTCTTCCAGAAAAGTGTCTTTTTGTGGGACTTTATAGGTGAGTTCAGTTTGGAGACTTGTCATTAACTGTATGCTTAAATGTATGTATGAAAATAATACATGCACTGTACATCTCTATAAAAATGCATATGTGTATGTGTGGTTGTGTATTAAACAGAGAGGACGGTTGTGTACATGGAGAACTCTGATCAGACGAGTGATCTCCAGCCTATTGGTTCGAGCTGCAACTCTCTTTGTCGCTATGCCAATGCTATTAACAATACATCACGCAACTTGGGCAAAGATGGCAAATTCCAGCTTCTGATTTGTCTCGGGGCAAGGTAGGGACATTACAGTTGTGTGTATATTCTCAACCACACACACACACACACACACACACACACACACACACACACACACACACACCTTATTAACAGGCACCTATTCTGCAAAATTCACTTAACATGAGTCTCCAATGTGTGTACAAAAATCCCCTCCTTTTTTATCTAATCCATTTTTGTCTATAAATTAGCATGAACGCATTATTAAAGTTTCAGGGTACAGTTTTCAGGAAAGTCCTATTTTTTGTGTTCTGCTAGAAAAATACACTTTCACAAAGGGACAGTAGCCCATTTGCATTTAAAGCTACAGACAGTGAAACAGTCCGGATAAAATTGTTAATGAAACAGAAGGAAGCCAGAATACATGATCTGAGTGATATTTCATTTGGATCATTAACAGACACATTTTGGAGACCTCTGGTACTTATTTTAACTTGTTAAAAAAAAAAAAAAGAGTATAACATGGTACCTTTAAAGTTACATGTATGTATTACACTTCATATTCTTTCCCTTTCTCTGTCTGTGCTCAGAGATCGGTTGCTGACTCACTGGCTCCCCCTGCTGGTCGAGTGTCCCATCATCACGCGTATGTTTGAGGAAACGGCGTTGCTGCGTGACAGTGTCGCTGTCGGCTTTCTCATCCGCGTCCTACAGTCTTTGCACGATTTCCGCATAACTCTAGAGACATCCCTCACCAAAGGCGTGGAGCTATAGTGACACAGAAATGCCCATCTGTCTCCTCCTCCACCTCATCCTCCTGATCCCTCTGTCTCTGCTGCTACTGCTGCTACTGCTGCTGCTGCTTCCGGCCCGGGAGCATGAAAACAAAAAAATCATGCTGTTTAAACCACCGTTAAAGCCGCAGCAAAATCAAGGCTCACCTGGAAATGGGGAAAACATTTTGGAGCAGTGTTTGGTGGTTAATTGAAAAGTTTTTCATTGTAAGACAGAACCTTCTGGTTTGGATGGTTTGTAAATCCTGCTTATAGTTGGACAGATTTCTGTTTTAATCCTTTGGACAACTGGGTACTATTTCAAGCACCGTCAGAGCTTTGTCTGACTTCATGGAAAAGCATTACGTTAATGGCTTTGCAGAGAGTTCGTATTCACCAACTTCGGAGGAATACAATGGAAAGCTGAAGCTTACTCGTGCCTGCATTAAAATGGTTAATGTCCAAAAAAATGTAGAAACAAACACATAAAAAAGCCCAACATTTTACATACTATTTGGGGGAGGAACTGTCCCACAGGCTTTTAGAGAGAATAAAACTGACTTTACGTTAACTGGCCAATACAAAGCTGCGCTCGTAAACATTCCAGCGATACGAAGCATGATCATTTGAAGATTGTGTTAGAGGATGAGTTTTAGTTTTGCCAATCAGTATTAACATTGAGTTGTGTTGAAAGAATGCAGCAGCGAACTTTTATATTTATTAGAAAACACTGGAAGTAGACAAAGCAATAATACAATTATCCTGCCCTCGTCAGGACAAAACCACTTAAACAACCAGCTTTTTCTTACCATGTATTACGTTTTGCCACTTTTTTCAACTAAATTTAAAGACCCTGGGTAACATTTCTGGATTTTGGGTTTTGTGGCTTGAAATTAAAACACACATACACACTGTAATATCTGTAGATTAATATTAATGAACTCCATGGCTTTCTCCATGAGAACAACTACATGAGTACGAGTTAAGCTAGCTGTTATGAAATAATTTGTTCTCATGTTTAACAGTGTTTGAATTTCTGTTATCCACCCGTATATGTCAGAGGGTGCGTGCGTGAAATATGTTTTTTCTTTTCTTTTTTTTTTCTTATGTTCAAAATGACGTCTGTATATTTATTTATTTTTGAACAATGCTTTTGTGACACTGGTTGAAGCTGTATGGAGCTAGATGTTAGGGGCGATTCAGTTAACTAAATCTAAAGCATATATTAGTTATAGTGTATCGCTTCCTCTTGTTCCATATTTGCCAGCTAATTGCTCATTGTGGTTGGTTCTGACTGTGTATAATTTTGGTATAATAAACCTGTGTAAAATTTTATTCAGTTTGCTTCCCCTAAAAAAATGAAAGCAGCTAGCGAACATGATGATATAACACTGGATCATTCCCTTTTGTTGTGCATGCTAGAGCTAGGAATTTTAGCTTGAGATTATTTCATTTAACGTTAGGTTCATATCCTGGACCAGGATCATAACCACTTTTTTGTCCTGTGAGGATGTAGGATTGTTTGCTTTCTTTCCTGATCATTGTGGACGCTTCTTACTGAAAATATGGAAAGAAGAACATTTTTCCATTTATCGCTAAGAAATTGCTGTTACGTTCATGATGTTTTTGGAACCTTTCATTAAAAATCACAATGTGTTTATGATTGTGCCTTCTGTCTACTCTTTTATAACAAGCTATTTGTTGCCTTTTGCAATTCTTTCATTTAAAATGAAAATTAATTATTGATATTCCTGATTGCAAAGCAATAGCTTAAAAATCCTTGCAGACCAATACAACAAAAAACTTAGCCACTGAGGGTTGCATGAGTGTGTGCACTCCTCACACCAGACCAAAGCCCAGATATAATTGGCCAGGTTGTTTCAAGGAAGAACATTCTGCGTAAAACCTGTGCCGAATCAAATTATGCAGAAAGGGACCTATTGTGTGACCCGTATTCGGAACAGCCAAATGAGAATAAAGAAGAAGCAGAAAAAACATGTTCAGGTGTGTGGCGGTTTTAATTAGACCACCAGTTTGTTTGTTTTTGGTATTGGAGAGATATCACAGGCATGTGCAAACTAAATTAAGAATTGCATGAGTGCCAAAGGTAGCTCAGTGGTTAGGATGTTTAAACCACAGTACTACCAAGATGCTATTGCCGGGCAATTGAACAAGGCCCTCAACCCTCATCTGCTCAGATGTTTAATGAGATAAATGTAAACTACTCTGGATATGAATGTCTGCCAAAAGCTGTTAATGTAGAGGTATTTAAAACAGTCAGGTTCTAGCAGAAACCCATTATGGACTAAAATCATTCTGGTACGGTTGAGGAAGTGTCAGAGCCAGAGTTCACACACCATACTCACAACCTACATTCAAAACCAGACGCACGCGCACATTCAGAAACGACACTTGTCTGATAACGTTGTCACCTTAAACATCACTTTGTCACCTTAATAAATGCTTTTACAGTCTTCAGGCTTTTAAAGTCATTCTAAATTGCCTCTATGTTGTCCTATTTATAAACACAAAAGCTTCTAACACATGGTTGAATCCCAAACCGCTTTCTAAGGGCACTACTTAGTATGTGGAACAAATGATTATATAGCCTAGTGCAACTTAACTTTTAAAGCTTGATCCTTGCTTTCACCATTAAACATAACTGATTTCCATTGTTAATTTTTGCAATGCAACTTCAACAAGTATTCAAGTTATCTCTATTTGTTTTAGTTTTTTCTCACCACATTCCATCTCCCTCACTTCCATTACACTGATGGTACACCACATTCCCTCCAGGTATTAAAAATGTGTTGAACAGTTATCGACCCAATTCCAGTTATGGTATGTTTGTTTTCTTTGCTTGATGCGGGCTAATAATGACTCATTTGTAACAAATGACTCATTTGTGACAGCAACATTTTTTGGTTCGGTGGGCAACTCAGTGCGCTGCCCACTGAACATCCTCTGAATTAACTGGAACCCCCAACTGCACCCAGATCTCCTCATTCAACATCAGCGCTTATCAGTTGCTGAATGAACACAGAACCACATCTAGTGGAAAGCCTTTTTAGAAGAGTGGAGCTTATTACAACAGTAAGAGGGAATAAATCTGGAATGGGATTCTCAACAGGCACATACTGTAAGAGTGATGTGATGGTCACAAATGTGTCCACATAGTTTTGGCTGTATAGTCTACCAGGTGCAGAGTCTGTGAGAAAAGGCACACAGAATTAAAAAAAAATAAAAAAGCTACCAATTGTGCACTTTTTCCTCTCCGGTTCAGTCAGTATAATGATGTGCTTATCTGTGCTTCAGGACTCTCCTCAATGTAACACAAAACACAAACCACCATCGCACACCCCCACTCCTTTCCTCCCTGACCGACTTTACAAGCTCGTGCGCTTTTTATGTCACATCTGCGCAGCTGCTGTGTGCCGAACTGTAGCCCCGCCCACTCGACTCGCATCATAGTGCCGAGATTCTGAAAGGCAAGGGAGCCTTGGCAACAGGACCCCGCCCCCCCTTTCCCGCGTAATTTTCTCGTCCTTATATGGGCAACACAATGCAGACGCAAGCCGACGTCAGCCGCGTATGCAAATAAGGTTGATTGAAGAAATTCAGAAAATGGTGGACGGCAGGGCTGGCGCATGCGCAGACCGTTTACTACGCCGAGACAGAAAGTGAGACATTGCGCGTGCTGAGCAGTGGCGCATTGTTTAATGAGGAACTCTCGTGGCGCGTGCACTTCGCTTGATTGACCTTTAACAAGGTAGGAATGAGGCTTTTAAGAAGTTAATTAAATTGTTTAAGCGTGCCGCATCGCGTTGCTATGTTTGTTTTTAGAGAGGCCGCTTTTAATAAGTTTTACGGTCATGACAGCGTGTGATGGTGCGGGAGGGACTGCACCGGGGCACACACGCAGAAAGCTCATCCTCAGCAGCACTGCCTCATTTTATTTAACACTTATACAAATGATGACACTGCGGTGTATGTGCAGTGTTTTGTAAGAGTGTTGAGTCTCGGGTTTGTTTTTTTGCGCATTACGGGACACATGTTCCAGGCGATGCGGTGCCATTTTAAGGCGCGCGCGCATCTCTCCTGTTACCGCGTTTAATAAGAGATGCAACTCAAAATTCCCACCTAACTTCACTTTCTTTATAGATTTCCATATATTAAGAGTTTTTTTTAGCCTGTAAGCGACATGTGTCGATGACAAGTCATGCGCAAAGAACCGCAAACGAGAGGAAAAGTTACTTCGTGGATAGTTCTCTTATTTGTCGTATTTATTTGTTCACTGGTGCAGCTCTTTAACTGTGCGTGTGTGTGGCCTGCCTCTCTCTTTCTCACACACACACCCCTACTCCTCTTGATGGTGGGTGTGCTTCAAAACAAACTTGTATATTCCTGCGAGCTTTGCTGCACGCATTGACAGCTTCCTAACACTCCTGAGATGATGATGATGATGATGATAATAATGAAACCAACTAATATAACTATTGATCTACAGATGTAGTTGTTTTTTTGTTGTGAACTTTAATTGAGTTGATTGATGTTACACTTTGATGTTTAGTCGTGAGATCCCAGCGTGTTTGTTCTTCGTTGCAACTAAAAGAAGCATGCACATTCAGTTGTTTGTTTAACAGGATGATGGCTGATGGGATGAGTCCCTATGAGCAGTGTGTGTATAGAGAGAGAGAGGTAGAGGAGACTGTGTGAGAGAGAGAGTCGACAGCATGGAGTCAGTGACGCAGCGGCGCGCGCACTAACAGACAAAGAGCAGCAGTCGGGCTCGGGCGTTTGATCTCGTGCCCTCAGCCTCACAGCAGCTCTTTTTCTAGCCGTAGCCGCCGCTCCGCTCACATTCTCACACTGTACATGGGGTTAGCGTGTTTACTGAGCGAGCGTGGAGCGTGTAACTCGATGTTGAGTGCAGTAGCGGTGCTGGTGTGTCACGCTTCCGCGCTGAGGAGCCAAGATGGAGCACTTCACAGCGCTTCCCTCAGCTTGGGGTGTGTGCGAGGGAAAGACATGTGTTTTTATTTGAATTCTTTTTTTATTGTGTTAAACCAGTGATGTTAATACATTTATTCACACACACACAAAAAAACATTTGTGTACTTTGTGCTGGTTTGCCGTCACTCGGTTTGCATTACAGTTCTCCGTTTCTGTAAACCCCCCCCTCCTCCGTCCTGTCGAAGGCGGCGCCATGTTTGAACGACATCAGAAAACTAAGTTAGCGAGCTCGCGCCCTGGCAGCGCGCGCTTACTCCGTCCAAGCCTAGAGAACAGAATTACAGTTTATAGTTCTGACATTAAATGCGTAATAAGACTGGAGCTGAACAGTGAGGAGAAGATTTGATGCAGTATTTTTAAGCAGTGTTATCTCAAGTGTTATAAGCAGTGGATTATTGACGTAAAACGAAGCCGCATGGGTAACGACTCTAAACACAGTGTAATACAGTAATACACACGCGTCAGATTAACTGGCTCAGATCGCAAGTGTGTGTGTATCTAAACTAATTTAACATGGTAAAGGATTAGTCAATGGATTGAATTATTATAGTGCCAGGAGATTTTTGTGCCAATCTATCAGAGGGCATACACATTTACAGGCAATTTGCGAAGGCCAGTTAGTCTAATCAGCATGTCTTTGAACTGTGGGAGGAAACCGACAAAGCACGGGGAGAACATGCAAACTTCATACACACACACACACACACACACACAAACACACACACAAGGCAGGAATCGAACCCAGACCCTAGAGATCCATAATTATTAGTCCTAAGGTGCTACATAAGAAACTCGGCTCATCACCAGGGGTCACACAAATCTCTCTCACACACACACACACACACACACAGACAGAGACAGAGAGAGATAGATAGATAAACATTTTATTGATCCTGAAGGAAAGTCCAGATATCCAGCAGCAATAGAGACGGTAACACGAGGACAAGTTGTAGATTGCACACTGCATGTGTTACATATAGTCAGTATACAGTGTTATTTAAAAACTGACCAAAAGTTACTAATGCAATGCTAAGAACAAAACTACAAGATATACAAGAAGCATATAAATAAAGTATATAAATCACAAAAAAAACAAAAAGGGACAAAGTTATTTGCAGTGCAGCCACGATGTGCAGTTTTATATGTGACAAAGCATTATTAACGCATTATTACATAGTTTTTAATTGTTCATATCTTTCCAGATGTTTGGTTTCCATAAGCCAAAGATGTACCGCAGTCTAAATGGTTGCTGCATCTGCAGGGCGAAATCCTCCAGCTCTCGCTTCACAGACAGCAAGCGCTATGAGAGAGACTTCCAGAGCTGCTTTAGGTGAGCTTATGTTCCCTACCTGATTACAGCCAATAAGCCACAATGCATCATATGCAGTTTAGACTTAAACGTATTTGAGTTGAAATGTGAATTGATTGTTTGTAATACAAATGAATCAAATCTCCAAGTGATACAAGTAATGCTTATAAAACGACTTGAAGATGAATTAAAATTTTGCATGCTCTGATGGACGTGTCATTATTACCATGAAATCCAAACACAGTTAAAAGCTGTCAGAATGCACGTTTACACTTTGTGGTCTGATGTGTGGTCTAATGCAGCCTCTGCGAAACTCGCTCTGGAGAAATTTGTAACGCTTGTGTGCTATTGGTGAAACGCTGGAAGAAGCTTCCGGTTGGCTCCAAAAAGAATTGGAATCATGTAAGCAAAACTAACTCCTCCACCCCAGTGACTGACTGATCAGTTACAAGGGGTTAAAGGTCATTCAGTGATTGATTAAACCGAAGTGGCTGTTTGTTTCATCATGAACTCTGGTGATCCGCAGGTGGTGGATGCACGAGGTGGACCCAGCCTGAAGATGACGGTGAAGTCTAAGAAGGTGAAGCCTCTGTCTAGACGAATCAGGCCGAGTCAGATTTGCAGAGTGCAGAATGAACTGAAAAGAAACAGTGAGTGCCTTTTGATTGTTAAATCTGGATTACAGCTGAATGATAGAGCAATGTAATAACAGTATCATATTATGCCAGAGTATGCTCTCCTGAGATCTATTTTTTTTATTCATGATTCTTTTTAACGTGTTTTTAGATAAACCTTCATATTCCGTATACATAACAGGCGTTCAAGTCAAATTGGGACTTGTGATTACACAGAATAACAGAAAACAGTTATGAGAGTAAAAACTCTCTCTATTTCTCTATATAATCTCCGGCTGCATTGACGCACTTATCTATAGCATTTAATTAGTGCTTGGATACCATCAATGTAGTTTTCTCAGCACACCAGAGTCTAATTGGACTGCCTGCTTCAACTGCCTGAACTCCTTTAATGGCCCAAACATGTGGAAAGATCAGGACTGTACGACAATGTGGCAATAACTCCTAACCGAGTTCCATTAATATGCAAAAAATGCTCAAGAATGGTTATGTGTACAGTTCTTATAGACAGACATCTTTTCTGCAAGCTGGCAACAAGTTATCCTTGATTTATCAAGAATCAGGCAATCCACTCGCTGAATGGTCACAGGAATGGCCGGGATCATCATTACCAGAAGTACAGGTGTCTTTAAAACATTTGCACCATTCAAGTAATTTGGTTCAGCTAAGAGTCTCATCTCCATCACAATGTGCTTGCAGTTTCCTGTAAATGACGTTCACTTTTGCTTTCATTCATGAGAAATTTCATCAAGTTCCCGGTTTGATTTAAATGCCCCTTATATTATGAAAAGTCTTGGTTTACGAGCACCGAGTATCATGTATCACGCATGCGCTTTTTTTATTATTATTTTTTTAAGTTAAGCCTTTATTTGTCACATATACATTACAGCACAGTGAAATTCCTTCTTCGCATATCCCAGCGCAACTGG
>JAQMYG010000012.1:27529152-27559533 GCA_030014215.1 Clariallabes teugelsi
AGCTCTCTCTGTGCCTCCGGCTGCGAGAGGAAGACAGCATCATCGGGATTCGAACCTGCGATCCCAGATGATAGGGCAAGTGCTTTAACCAACTGCGCCACTCGGAGGCGTGTGTACTGTTTTTTATAACACACGTGTGTGTGGGCATGTAAAGCAAAAGCAAGTTTCATTAGAGAGGTTAAAGATCCATTTTCTCTCTCTCTGTATCAGCATACCGTTGTGTGTGTGCGCGCGTCATTGGATACCGTGCTCCTTCACACACACATCCCTCCTCTCGCCTTTAAACACACACACACACACACACACACACACACACACACACACACACACTCTGATCTACACAGAAACAGTCGCGATTCTTTTCAAAGGTAAAGTGCAGATTAATTATTTTTATTTTTTTTAACTTTACATTGGTGATTCCGTTAGTATGCGCTCACGCGAGAGTTATTAGCGATGTTCCTTGCTAATTTTTCCCATAAAACAGTCTTTCCGTTAATGTGTGTGTGAAACTCAAATAAGAGAGGAGGAGGGTTTACTGTGTTAGACGAGGAGAGGGGGAGGGGCTGATTCCTCCTCTCCTCTTACTTTAGCTTCACACAAACACACACCTACACAGCGCCTGCGCACATAAATGGAAACACTTCTGTCGGGATTTATTTTTTACTTTTTTTAAAGGTAAAGTGCAGGTTAATTTGTTTTATTTGTACTTAATATTTTTGTATTAATTATTTTTAGGTATTTATTTTCTTCGGCTGTGGAACGAATAATTTGAGTTTGTAACATTACAAAGCTTTTAGGTACGTGGCTGCAGGCTGGTGTTGTAAAAGTGTCAACATGATAACAGTAGTGTTGATCCATCTCTCTGTCTAGACTCTGATGCTCACAGCACCACCTCAAGTGCTAGCCCCGCCCAGTCTCCCAGCTACAGCAACCAATCAGATGAGGGCTCTGACTCCGAGCTGGCTCCCGGCTCCACCCGCTCCCCAGTCTTCTCCTTCTTGGACCTGACCTACTGGAGAAGGTGTGCATTACTCTGTTTGTGCAAGGGAGATGATGATGATGAAGTGTTGTGCTCTTTAATGAATGTAAATACAATCTGTGTCTCTGCAGGCAGCGTGTGTGTTGTGGCATCATCTACAAGGGCCGCTTCGGAGAAGTGCTCATCGACCCCCATCTGTATAAACCTTGCTGTCAGAAGAAACAGGAGCAGGGGCCTGAGGAAGAGGAGGATGAGCACGAGGAAGAGGACAATGAGCTGGAGAAAGAAGAAGGACAAGAGAGCCAGAGCATGCTGGCATCACCGTTCACACGGCCCGACCCCCCGCCTCTGCCTCTCAAAACCGAGGCAGAGGAGGAAGAGGAGTGGTGACTCTGTGAACTGACTGGGCTTTTTTACGGGGTTTCAGGGGTTATGTGGTCTTCAGGCACCCGTAAAGAAGTTGTACAATCCAAGAGCAGCTGGAACTTTTACTCTGAGGTGGGATGAACAAGCTTAATGTGTGGTTTTTGTGCACTCAGCACTCACATATTTGTGTAGTTTTATTTTTTCCTACATCACCCTTACCATATGGATATTTAAAATTCCCCATACTTATCAGACTGTACGTGTGTGTGTGTGTACTGTATAGTGAGTTGCATTTTTGTTGAACTCTATTCCTGGTCAGTAATGCTGGATTTTTCTATACAGTGTGAAGAAAAAGAATCTACAAGTTGTTTTAGGTAAAGGGTTTTATTTACGTGTTTGAGCAGTGGTGCAGCGACCTTTGACGTTATAACGAGTTTCTTTTCCTATTCATTTGTCTTTTTTTCATAATAACTCTGAACTCGTGCTGCATTTTACTAAAGGTCCGCTCAAGCCCGAGTTCAGCAAGTGACATCAAATCAACATGGCCGCTGGGAGCATAAACAATAAACAAAGTAGCACTTCTTACCTTTAAAGTTGTTGTAGAGTATGTACAAGTATTATCTCTAGATCCATCAACACAGACACATTCACTTGTTAAATCTAGAACTCGGGCTCTACGGTTCTCGGGTTTGAGGCGTTCAGTTAGCTGAGTCGTTGTTCCGCGCTAAATCAAATGCAGCACCACTTCCATCCAAGTTCTCCTCCTTCCATCCTGACCTCATATATCCCAGGTTAGTGTTTCAGCACACCCTTATTCCTCGCTCAGCATGACTGCAGTGCTGAGACAAGCTAAGCAATGGCCAGCCAAACTGTTTTCTATCGCCCTGTGTGTAGTTGTGTAAATATGTAGAGCTCCACTTCTTTAGCAATATCCACATCATGCATGAAAGCAAAGCAAAACCGTTTTATCCTGATGAGAATCCGCATGAATCTTGCACGGCCTTTTTGATTGGTTTTTGTTCTTTTATTTATCTCACGGTTTTGTTTTAACCAGGTTTTGATACAACTCTAATAAATAAATATACATATACAAATATATATATTTTTTTAGGGAAAACAAAAGAACATTAAATAAAAAAAAATCACAGTAATGGCAATGTTGTGCTCAAAGATGTCAATTTTTTAAATGTGGAATATATCTTCAGTTTAGCCAAATACAAAAAAAAAAAAAAAGAATTTGATACAAAATCAAGTCTTATTTATTTACTTAACTGACACTCATTTTTACAAATAGTACCTCCTGTCTTCAGTCTGCTTTTGTAAATATTGTACTGAAAAAGTTATACCTTATTTTTAATGTTATTTTAATGTTTTGTAAGGACTGAATCTTTTTTTCCACTCTGTGTGTGTTGAGGGTGAGTGGGAGGGGGTTTGAGTTCCGATACTTGTAAATTTTGTTCTCGTGGTTATTTTGTTCAAGGGCATTGTTTATTTCAATTTTAGATTTTGTATCAATAATGCTGAAAGCTCCTGAGCAGGTAATGTCCCAAAACCTGTGATTTATTTATTTATTTTTTCCTCCTTCTGGGAACAAGTCATTTATCTTGTTGAAATGAGTTACGAGCCGTGCCTGGGTTAAGAACACCGGACGTACAGACAGCTTGTGATTACAAATGGACCGCCATAAAGCCCATTATATTAAATATTAGAACTAAATAAAGAACCTGGCAATAATAAAGAGTTTGGAAACAGATGAAATGCAGTCAGTCATTGGAAAGGTTATCACTAGCATGTACTGTATCATTATGTTTAAGATGTTAGCACTTCCAAATACATGAAAATGTGTTTTCTATTCAAAATTATAAATGTATACCTTTTGCCAGGAGAAACATTTGACTGACTGATATTTAATATGAAATGTATGTTCGATGTTACCTACAAATATGATAAAAAGACAAGATTTAGTAATCTGGGGACTCCCTGTATTTATCTTGTGGCAATGAGTTATTTATCTTGAGCGAACAAGTTAATTATCTTGTAGAAGTTCTCATGCAAATACATTAACTTATGTGTACTAGTTAGTTAATTTTTTTGGGGGGGGGAAGCTGCTATCTTATGGACAAGATATTTATGTTTTGGGAACAAGTTGCTTATACTTTGGAAAGTTATCTTGTGCATGCGAGTTATCCTGTAGACATGAGTTGATATCTCTAATTATTTCTCACCATACGTTATCTTGTCATAAGTTATCTTGTTTGTACGAGTTATTCCTCTTGTCAGAACGAGTTATTTATTAAGCCCTATCATTGTATTCATGTTATTCGTTCAGGTTAATGATCTTAAGAGCACAAGTTTTCTTGTGAAAATCTATTTACCTTTACTGTGCATACAAGCTAATTATTTTGTGGGATCAAGGTGTCTTGTTGCCAGGAAATGTAACCTGAAAGCAAATAAGCTGAACACATAAAGCAATTAAGGCCTTTATAATTTCAACTAGACTTTGGAAAACTACAAATTTCATGCAAAGTATGCCTTTAAACCTATGCTGAAAAATAGCATGTTTTTACAAGATAAAAAAAATTCCACCTTTTGGGACTTTACAGGTTCTGTAGAAAAGTTCTGTTTTACGATAAATTTGTTAGTTTTTTTCCTCTGTGTTGATTTGTTTTTTCTCTTAATGTAATGTACATCGAATACCTTGTTTTCTTTATATTTTTCATCCATGGTTCCTTTTCAGAAGACAGCACTAAAGAGCAGATGAGACTGAATCCACCATAATCAATTAAACATTTCAGAGGGACACATTGTGCGTCAGATATGAGGGAACAAAAAACACAACATTTAGACAAAATGATTTGTTTGTTTTTGTTTTTTTTCCTGCCTTTTGTAAATGAGTGTTTTGATCAGTGTTGGCAGCTGTCACTTTGTTATAACAACGTTAACTGTATCTCTGCAGGATTTCCTGTTTTATCCATGATCATGTATTTCTGTTCTTTCTCAACTAGTCCATAATGCTTGGTTTTCTGTAAATAATTTAAGATATTGAACTGAATGCTTATAATATTCATTCTGTTATTTATTTCATATTTATTTGCATCACCTTACATTATTCACTCTAAGATATTAAAGGAACACACATCACAAGACAAACTATGGTTTTCCACAGATTTCACAGTTTTAATACATTGTGCAACTGTATTTGATCTGTTTTCTTAACTTTTTTTCTTCTTCCCAATTCAGGTCAAATTATTTCCAGTACCTGCCTGTTACTTTGCTTCAGTTTCTTCTCTCAGTTGTTTGTACTCTACAGGCATGTATTGTAGCTATGCACTTTGTATGAACCTTGTTAGAAAAAAAAATCTGAAGCAGGTTTTGTATTTTTTACCTACTCTACTTTTTACTTGTATCTCAATAAACGTAGCTTGTGATGTTATTGGTTGTGCTTGTGATACTTTACTTATACAGTACAAACACTGTACTATATAAAAATAAATAAAATACTTGCATAATCGGTCGAAAAGATAATGTTCAAACATTTTCATGTCATTGAGTGGAACAAAACTTATGTTTTAAAAGAACTTGCTTGCAGACATTCTTACAGACTGACAAAAAGCTCAGTAATTCACTAAAATGAGGCACATGACTACTTTTCTCATTTTCTCTAAAAACAGCACGAATAATATTCAAATCAATTCAGTATGTTGGCAGTAGATGAAATGTGCTAAGCAAAGGGCTTTGGTAGACTTGGGTTTAGTTTTTTTTTAAAAAGTCAATTTTAGTTAGTTTATTTCTAACTAGATATCTCAATAATTTAGTTATGGTTAGATAAAATTTTCCCCGTAGCCTCATATATTTTAATGTAAAATAAGGCCAAGCGCTAGCTGCTAAAACCATTGCACAGTTGTCACTATTCCTTTTCAACCAAATGACTTGATCGTCTCGCTTCACTTGGTCATAACTTCATTTTGGCAAAGTTTTGGCACATGTTTGGCTCTCATTTTCAGTCCAGCCCCTGTACCTGACCAGTTTCAGAGGAATGCTTTTGTTTAAGCCACACAGTGCTGATATTTATAATAACTGAACTGGGATGTTTCACTGTGTATCACTCTGCTTGCATGTGTTCACCACATTAAACTCCACTTCCTAGTTTGAAACTATTACTACAATAGAGTTTTTCACATCAGCAGCTGACATTACAAATGCTACTTTTAGGAATATACCTTGTTGCTTGAAATATAAAAGATTAGCAGATAAAGATGAAAAAAGTGAAGCCAGTTGCACTAGAAGCACATTTAATCTGAATGTACAAATGAGCTAACTAGCCAGCTACCTGACTAGCGAGCTATAAAGAGTATAGGTTCTTCAGAATCTATCTGGAATATTCCTGTCCCATCAGGGAAGAATTTTTTTTTTTTTTTTATAGATGCGATAACCTGGTAATTTAGTACATTCAGGTCATAAGCTGACTTCATTTTATTGCTACATAACATTGTTGAGTCTAGACCCCAGATCAGAACACTACCTCCAGAGGCTTATATCGTGGCACTAACCATGATGGGTGAATCGCTTTCATTAGCTTCCCTTCGTACCCTGACAGAGGCATCACTCTGGAATAGGGTCAGTCTGAACCCATCATCCCACATGACCCTTTTCAATCCCCCCCGAAGTCCAATCTTTATGCTACAGCCTAGTCTCTCTAACAAGCTCCCACTAACCCATAGCTGTTCCAATCCTGTCAGTTCTCATCACATTGTGTGTGTCACTGTTAAACATAGCTATGTTTTTTACTGTTGATTTTTTTTAATTTATTTTTTTTACCATGCAACTTCACCAAGTCTTTAAGTGATCTCCGTTCATGAATTTTGTTCGACTACATTTATTCCACAAAGTTGACGGTTCAGTATTATCCTTCCAGGTGTTCTTAACCATTTCTTAAAGTTCCCATTTCCAGTCAATCAAATCTCCTTAGTTGTTTTCTTTGCTTGATGCAGCATCATAATTTGCCTGTTCTGAAATAGTGACTTTTTTATTGGTCAGACAGTGTACTGTATGTACTTCCCTTGTAGAGAAGTTGGCCTGTTTTCCAGGGGTGTTGATCCTTTTGGCTTTTCACAGGCCGCACTCAGGCTGTAGCGCGCGGCTTGGATTAGCGTCATGACGTCATGATTGCTCTCGCAGCTGCCGAGATTCCCCTGATGAGAGTGCATAAAAAGGTGAGAGGAGGCTCGAACTTGCCCTCCCGTTCAGCAGCTGCCGTTCCTCTCTGCCTCTCTCTCTTTCTTTTTCCCCTTCCCATCAAGCTTGGTTTCATTTTTCCTTTTTTCTCCTCGGCTCTGAAAGGCTGCACTCACAGCAGGAGAGACGCATGAGGTCAGTCAATATTTATTATTTCTACCTGCATTGTGCTGGTCATCACTCGGAGGCCTCCAGATGATGATGATGATGATGATGATTATCTCCATGAGGGAGTGAACGCAGATCCGATCTGTGTGTTTTTCACGACATTCTGGGTGGTGGCACTGGGGACTGCTGTGCATCTTTAGCTGCAGTTTGATGAAGATCCTTCTGGAGCCTGCAGACTTTCTGCTTAGTCAGAGGCACAGAAAGTTCCTGTCTCACCACACACTGACTCAGCATTGGTGTAACTCATGTGATTTAAAAAAAAGTTACATTTCCTTTACGAGCTTTTTTTATTTTGGGGTGCCATTATTTATTCCCTGCACCATCATCAAATGCACTGTCTCTGTTAATTCAATTCAATTTTATTTGTATAGCGCTTTTAGCAATTGTCATTGCCTCAAAGCAGCTTTACACAATCAAGGGAATGAATGAAGAATGTTAAGAATTAAAAGTTAAGAATTGAGTTAAGAATGAATTAAAAGTTAAGAATTGAGTTAAGAATGAAAGTTCAAACTAGATGGGCTGTAAAGCATGAAGAGCTTTTTTTTCCCCCTCTTCATTTTAAATCCTATTATTAAGGTCTAAGCTCAGCTTGATGAGTATACCATTGCCTCACATCCACTGGTCTAAGGGTTTACTTAAACATTTCCCTGCGGTAGTTAGCGTCTGTGTCGTGACCAGCATGTCTCCTCTTCTGCTCTAGAGAGATACGGACAATGGTTCAGCTGCTCCCGTCGCAAGCCTCCGATGCCCCGGTTCTCCCAGGATCGATCGATGAAGGGAAGGCCGGGCCAGAAGGCAGCCAGAGTGCTGATTCTCCACGTGCTTTTACATCCCTGCAGCTCGCCCTCAACCCCTCTGGCACTGTCTACTATGGGTACGAGACCTACATCGAGGACGGGCTCATCTGCCTTAGGCACAAGATCCGCAACATTGAGAAAAAGAAGGTGGTGTCGTCACTAATGCCTGCTGTCTTCCTAATAATACTTTTTGTTGATTTGTGGCTTAACACTGTTTCATGTCATGCAGCTCAAGCTGGAAGGCTACCAAATGCGGCTAAAGAACGGGGAAATGCTCAATCAAGATCAAATGGTGATTCTTTTCTACTTGGTTTTAAACAAATTAAAGATTTTCTGGCTCTAAAATGTTTTTTGCTCCCTTCAGGATGCAGTAGGGAGGTATGAAGAAGTGGTCCACAACCTTCAGTTTGCCAAAGAGTTGCAAAAGACGATCTGTGCACTCACTCAGGATGTAAGAAAACCGTTCTTTATAAATTTTTTTTTTTTTAAAACCGCTTGATTTTGGATTTCCTCCATCAGTGTCTTTCATTGAAACTTGTCATTACTAGCTGTTGAAGTCTCAGAGGAAGGCCATGCGGAAAGAGCAGGTTCAAAGGGCTGAAACCGAGCAGAGGCGATTGGCTATTATGCTGCAGGTGCAGTATGTCCTCTGTAGTCTCCAGAGGCATGAGATCAGGAAAAGCTTCGACACGTGTGAACATGCTCGCTACCTGTCTGCAAAGGATGTGGAGAAGCTGCTGAAGCTGGCTTCGTTCTTAGCTTGCAAAAGGGATGAGAGCATGAGGTTTGTAGAAGATGTAGAGAAGTTCCTGTAAAATCTTCTGCCGCATGAAGAATGTCATGATTTAATTTTTAAGCAGATTATAGCTGACCTTGTCTTTGTCCCTACAGTTTGGAGGATCAGATGGAAAAGGCCTCTTTTGTTTACCTGGACTTGCTGGATGGCAAAGACGAACCAGTTGCTGGCTCGACATGTGCGTTCGTGCTGCTTTTTTCCCCCCTTTATGATCATAATTGACAAATCAACCTATTATAATGTAATGATGCAATGATTGCACGTCACCCTTCTTAATGTTTAAGATGAGCTAAAATTGGGAATATTGAAACATTTCTTCTGTAAAATAATGGATTGAAAATTCTCAGCTTGTAGGGAGTGCTCAGTTTGTAGTGTCAAACCAGATTCGAGGGGTCTCTGACTACCCACCCACACCTGGCATCCATGCTACTCATTTATGCACATAAACATTCTAGGTTTTTGTTTGGATGTTTGGGTCATCATAAATTCTCTGTGGTCTGAACTTCCTGGAGGGGGCAACCATGTTTTGGACTAACAAACTTGGTTCTTAACAGAACGAACCACAATGTCCACCTTTTAATTTAAAGCTTTTAATTTAAACCACATTTATTTTACAAAATTCACTTGGGTGTGTGTGTGTACAGACAAAAAATGTTCTAAATCTAAACTAAGAAAAATAAAATGCAGAAGGACCTTAAAGGTTTACAGGAATGCAACAGGGAGTTTGTGAAGTTGAAGTTCAGGTGCTGCACTTTGGGACATTTTTAGAAATGTAAATCATCCTGGCTCAGCTTGTGTTTAAGGACATTTTAATAAGTTGTGTATTTGATATCTTACCTGATTTGTCAATAATTGTTTGCACTTTTTTTTTTTTTTTTTTTTTTAAAGTAATGGGGGGGATACAAATAATTATTTTTAGTTTAGTTATTTTACTGCATGTATTTTTATTTATTATTATTATTATTATTTTTTAAATACACCAATTTTCATGAAGGGTGCCAATAAATCTATAGCACGTGGTTGATTCATGGAAAAAACTGTTTCTTCAAGCATCCATGGCTTTTCTTTACTGAATTTTTTATTTTGTACACATCAGCATGTGTCTTGATGGCTTTATTTTAAGTATAAATGCACATTTCTTTGCAAGATAAATGCCTCAGGGAGAAACTGCTCCGACTGGTCGACTCTGGTTTATTCGATCACCTCCCAGAGCCTAAAGAAGATCCAAAGAAGAACGACGATGATGAACAAAAACCTGATGTTTCATCTACATCAAGCACCCTCCCTGGTAAGGCTCATGGTGGATGCACAGTAGTGTACAAGCTTCATGGTGTCGGTGTGTGATCTGTTTTTTATTTATTTATTTATTTTTTTGCAGAGGTGGTCAGTTTGAAGTCTGTCGATCTGGCTTCAAGGCAGGTAGGAACCAACAAACTACTGTTCTTCTGCCTAAATCTTTTTTTTTTTTTCTTTTTTTTTTCTTCTCCCGTCTCCTTGGGTGTTTCTTTATCCTTGCTAGATCAAGTTATGATATATTTCACCTGTTCTTTGCACTGAAGTGTGTCAGTAACTTTAGAATGATGCCAGTTTTTAAACAGACGCTACATAACTGAGAGCGACCTCACCGGCCCTAGGCAGGGTGAAGACGTGAACGTGCAGCCACCGAACTGGAAGGTGGAGTTCTTAGCCCATAAAGAACAGGAACCACCAGACTCTTGGGATATGGAGGTTTCTGATCCACCAGTATCCTCCAAAATAGGGTTACAGAAGCCTTGGAAAGGAGCAGCAGGATTCATCCCGAAAACCATGGTCAATATGAAGCCTGGTGTTGAAACCAAACAGGTTGTTCTTGATTATTTTACTCTTGTGAGGCCAAGTGGAATCTGCCAGTTGGTTGGCTGATCAAATCTTGTTTGTATTTAATATCTTAGAAACGCCAGAAGAAAATTAAAGGAAGCCAGAGCACCAAATCTGTAAGTGTTCCTGTCCTTTGTGCTTTTTAGTTGTAGTCGTATTTTCACACGCACATAGTAATTTTCTGCTTCAATAGAATGGGGATGTTAGAAAACCTGTATCCGTGGAGGTGTTTAACTCGCCGTCCTCTCTGGCTAAAGATCCGGCCTTGCGCAGACAGCAGCTGGATCACCTGATGGATCAGATCACCGGCTCCTTCAGCTTTATTCAGGTACACGTCAGCACTGCATGCTCATTCTCCTTTAATTCTGCCTCCTTATTTTGCCATGCGTTATGGTATTTATGATTATAAAATTGGTTCCCCCCCCCCCCAAAACAGAACCAATTTTCAGACTGTCCTGCTTGGTGTCTTAAAAATTAATAAATAAATAAATATATACGTACCTGAGATGTATATTTATTTGTAACCAGATTTCGAAAAGGTGAACCAGGCTAATGCCCAAGTTTAATTGAATTCTGTCAGACATGCACAGAATTTTAGACTGGTTTCGGATCCTTCAATGTGTGAATTGTAAGGATGTTGAACGAGCGAGTTTTGACCAATGCACAGACAAAACATTTATTATGTACAATATATTGAGGTAAAAGCTGAGTGTCTTTAATTTGAAAATGTGTGGAAATATAAAGAAAAGGTTATTGGTAGTTGCAAACAGTTATAAGCCTGTCTTTGTATTGAAGCAACCTTGGGTAAATCTAATGAAACAAACTTGGATAAATCTAATGAACTTCCAATACGAATAAAGTTAATGTTTTTGCATAAGGCAAACTCCATGGAGCGTCATCTATATTCTGGGACTTTTTTTTTTTTTTTTTCAGGAAAATAAAATTATTTCACGATCTTTTCTCATTCAGGACTCTTTGCTGGATGGAGAAGCCGTGCTGGGTAATGGCCGAACAAGAGGCCTGTGTCTGTCTCCTGTCACCTCTCCTCTGGGTAAAGCTCTCTGCAGAATGGATAACTGATTGTGATCTGCTGAATGTCTTGCAAGTGACCAAGCAGTGGTCTTGTGCAAGTGTGATATCTGAAGCTTGTTTGTTTTACAGCTCCAAGAGAACAGAATATACCAGCTGATATCCTGCCTCCATCTCATAATGTAAGAGTCAACTGTAAGCGATGCATTTGGCAGAACTGTTGGTTTTATTTGTAAATTGCAGTACTTTTTAAGGTTTTTGATATTTGTTGTGTTCATGTGCCAGTCAACTCCCCTTCATGGCCACCAACGTTCTGAAGACCCCCAAAGCACTCTGACCAATGGTGATCAGATCACAAAACCCTCTGACCTGAAGCTCAAAGCTCAAGATGAACCACGTGTAAGCCATTCCGTCCAGCTTTGTGACTCTACTATTTTGTGAAAATGGGGCTTTCCTCATTTACATGTGATGTAATAAGCATGAAATGAATATGAAGGGGTTTTTATAACAAATTGCTCTTTGGTTCTAGGTAGAAAAAGAAAAAGGTTTCACATCTCCACCTCTCTACTGCAGAGAGTCGTGCATCTCTGCACCTTGTGAGAACAAGAATTCTAAACAGGTCTGTGTGTACAGATCACGTGTCCCCTTACACTGCAGTAAATCTAGTTAGTCCAGGCACCTGGTTAGTGGATCAAAATATTGGCACAGCCAGATCTTTGGTCACTTTTTTTTTTTTTTTTTTTTTTTGGAAATACAATGATTTTCTATAGGGTTCTTTTGGATATTTTGTCTCAATCACCATTTAGAATACTAAAAAGCTAAATTTTAGGTTGGGTGGACCCATATGTATATCATATCCATACAAGATGAATCAGAGTGAGGAAGCGAAGTTGATTTTTTTTTTTTTCTCGCAAAAATGTCTGTCACTAGTAATTAAAACTTTACATGGACAATTGACAGTCGACGCTGGCTAAGCCGTGGCCTCCTTGCATGTCCATTTGCAGCCAAATGTCAAGGAATACCAACAGCATTAGTGGCAGGATTTTCTGTCCCAGTCTTTTTAATTATGCCAAATTATGTTGTCACCTTGACATGCCAGACCTATCAGTAGAACCATTTGATTGGAATCTGTTCCATAGCCTGAAAATGGTATTCATGGCAACTCCAATCAATGTCTGTTAGCATTGCACCAGGTTGAAGAGTTCCAGCAGCCTTTTCTGTTAGCACGGTCTATACTGGGCATGATGGTCTGAAAACAAAATGCATCAGAATTTTTATTACTTTTGACACCAAGACACATCAGCTTGAAGTCATCACATTTTGTGCATGTACACAGCATGCCCTTAAGAAAATGCTCCATGATAAAGTATCCAACTAATGAGCATGATGGTAGCTTCACCTTATCGGTGTTCCTAATGTAACAAGGCAAACAAAATCTAATTTATTTCAACACTACTTAAAATTTATATATATATATATATAGTAACACTTTTGTTCATAAGTATATTAGCTCAAAGATGCACATCATTGATTAGAGTGGCTGTGATCAATACGGCATAGAGTATGCCCATCCCACTAAGAATGGCTAATTTCCCTCTCTTGGACCCCCAACTGCAATGATGATGCAAGTGTTTTTGTGCATGTAACTCGACACTTGGGTCTGATTAAGACTGGAACATGTCTATGAATGATGCCTCAGGGTGATTCAAAGCAGGTTATTCATACATCTTGTGTGCAACAGGTAGGAAAGCAGCCCCTTTCTAATGGAGACGTACCCTCGACTGTTCTGCCACAGTCCTTTAGCACTCCACCCAGCAGGCGATCTCTACCTGCAACCAGCAGCGCATCCTTCAGCAGCCTGCACTCTGTGAGTGTATTTCTAAAAGTATGCATGTTTTTAAATGACGTTCAAGTGCTCAAGTCTGTCTGTACTTCAGGTCTTCAGCGGGGATGTTCCAATCACCAGGGGCTCCGAGCTGAAAACTGATGAAAGCGGTTTTTTAGGGGGCATTTGTCTGAGCTACAGTACAGCGAGCACTCTGAGCCGCTCCACCGCTAGCACCCAGACTCCACCGGAGCTCAGCCTGCCGCAAGATGACCTGCAGATGGGTAATCAAAAATACAAAAGGGGGGTAGATTTTAAATGCATTACTTGGCCATGGTGTTATACATACTTTTGGATTGTTTAGTCTAGGTGACTTTGGGGTTTCGGTGTAGATATGTGTTAAAGAAGCATGTGCCATGTATGATGGATTTAATTGCAATATTTTTCTGTCTCCCCATCTATCTAGAGAGTGCATACCTGTCAGAAAGTGACATCAGTGCTACCAGTCAGGTTTATTCATCTCCTGGGCCGAATTCTGGCCCTCAATCTAGTCTGGTCCAGCATTATTACCCTCGCAGTACACTCAGAGGTATGACACACGGTGCAAGAGGACTCTCTCATTCCTCACTCCGTTCACCTGGGGCTTCAAGAGGTATCTTCCTTTTTCTCTCTTCTATCTATTCCTGTTTTTTTTTCATTCTGTTTAATAGATGCTTTACAAGGGGTGTTCAAGTCAAACAAAGCAGAACACAATTGCGAGTAAAAACTACACTTAACAACAAACATTACACTATTGAATGGATGTCATTATGGTAGTTTTTCAGTATGGCAGCACCACTGAACACCTTCATTTATGAGAAATTTCCAGTTTTACTTGAATGTCCTTCACTTCACTGGTTTTTTTAAGGGCCGGATTCTAGTGCTGGTAGGGTGAATAATCATTTTTTATTTATTTATCTCCACCCCCCCCCCTCCCCTTCTTACTGTGAATTTCACAGGAGGCTTTGAGGTACACAGAGCAAATGTACGTGCTCCAGGAGGAGGCTTTAGTTCCCAGACCCACCGTGATACTGGATCTGTTCTGTATACCTCACAGGTAAGGGATATCCGATTTTCCTCACTCAGCTTTTGATTTCATGTAGAACAACTTGGTTTTGATCATCTCTCAAATATTTCTTAGGAAAATGGGTATCAGACGAGTCATAAACGCCCCGGAGGGACGGCAGCTCGGAGGAACAGCTCCGTTGGTACATCAGTTGGTTATTTCTCAGCTTTGCCATTCTTGGAAGGATTCTGGATCAATCTAAATACAGGTCAAATTTCTTGTGTGTAGCAGGTTGGAGCGACTCCTCTCAAGTGAGCAGCCCAGACCGCGAGGGTGCATATATAATAGACTCGGCTCACGGTGACTCTCTGACCATTACGACCTCTGCGATGCCCTTAACTGGCCCTCCTACTCACACCTTGATGCCTGTTTACCCGCAACTTCGCGTGGCCTTTTCAGCTGCTCGTGCCACAAACTTGGCTCCAGGGACTCTGGACCAACCTATTGCTTTCGACCTGCTCCACAGCAACCTTGGCAGTGCATTTGATGCACCGTCTGGCCACTTTTCTTGCCCTGCAGCAGGCACATACGTCTTCTTTTTCCACATCCTTAAGCTGGCCATCAGTGTGCCACTTTATGTCAACCTGATGCGCAATGATGAAGTAGTGGCTTCGGCGTATGCCAACGATGGTGCACCTGACCATGAGACGGCCAGCAACCATGCCGTCCTGCCTCTGCGTGTTGGCGATCACATCTGGCTGCGCCTCCACCGTGGCGCCATCTATGGCAGTAGCTGGAAGTACAGCACCTTCTCAGGCTTCTTGCTTTACCCAGATTGATTTATTCTGTAATCCCCTCTTGTACAGGCACTTACACTGGGATGCTAATTTGGATCTGTTAGCTTGCCTCTGCTAAATCACACTCCTTGCACTTTTTTCACCACAGTAGCATGTGTAGATGTGGCAACATTTCGTGTCTGCTCGTTCCGATGGTGTTGATCTTTCGGCTTGCGGACACCTTTAATTTAGATGCTGGAGACATACACCTGAAGCCATGTCTGCTAATTGTGCCTTTTCTTTCTGGTTACTGAGCACTTGAATGGCTTGTATGAATGTAGAGTAGTTGATCTGAATACTTGACACGTGGAGCACTTTAAAAAGTGGCACTGTGACTGTGTGTTGTGGATTTGTAATTCTGTGTAACGACTGTGTGACTAATACTGATTGCCAATTAGGCAAACAAACCAAACGGTCCCTCTTGTGCCTGAATAAAAGATGTGCAAACTCGCTCCGTTTCCTGATTTGCATTTGTTAAAGCAGAAGAACTGGTTCATGAAAATATGAACCACATTTGCTTTAGTTACCCAAGTTTTATACTGAAATATATTGTTTAGGTTTAAAAGCGTTAACGTTTTATGTACTATGTGACCTGGAAGGAGGCTTGATTTTCAATTTGAGTGTATTTACTCTTTTTTAGAAGAAATGTCACCCTTAATTCCACCAGGGGGTGGCATCCTCAAACACTACAAGTCAAAGTTCTTCAGTGTTTTTAGATCTTTTGGTCAGATGTTACTATGGTCTACGGAAATATAATTACAAGGATTTCTTAAGTGTTAATATAATTTTCAATAAAAGCCTTTAATGTTCATGCAAAGAGTCAATATTTACAGTGACTCCTCTTTTTCAAGACCTCTGCACATGCTGTCAATCAACTTCTAGGCCACGTCCTGACTGATGGCAGCCCATTCTTGCATAATCGGTGCTGTTCAGTTTTATCAAGGATGCGTCAAAGAAGTCTCAATGATGCAGGTGCACACATTCCCAGTTCATGAGCGTTCCATCTTTCTGTGTCATGAGTGAACTCCTCACCGGTGGTCACAATGCACCCAGTGCTAGAGCATCTGCAGGAAGAAGTGCTTAATCTATGCTTCATTTCAAACTGTTCTGGTGTTTGTTTCCCAATAGAAGATAAACTAAAATAAATAGCATTATCTTTAGTCAATGTGGGATAGAGACGGGGGCAGATAGATAGAGGGAGGATGTTGAAATTTGTTTGAGCTCCAGTCAATGTGTTCCTCTGCCCTCTTCTGTCTCTCTCCACTAGCACTAATGGGCCATGGAGCTTCACCAACTGGTCTATCAAATGTGTGTATGATTATTATGAAATATATATTTAAAGTAAGCAATATACTTATTGTTGTGACCTTGAAAAAGAATTTAAAAAAATTATTAACATATTAACAGGCAGGGTTTCCACCTATCTCTAGTGTGTAAGAACAGGAGGTTGATAGTGTGTGTGTGGTGGGAAGGGGGTTGTTTTCTTTTAGCAACAAATGGGCTATTTCTTCTTCCTGTAGCAATAAAACCAAACAGTCAGCTGTCCCAATCTGTCTGCAACATCAGTTCCATGCTTCTGGATGCACGTTTATCCTGTTCCATTTCCTCCCCGGACTTTCTGGACCTGAGAAAGGACCATTTTGCACACGTTCACCATGTGGTTACTTGGTATTTCTCACGTTGGTGACTCATAAGGGCACTTTGGTGAGGCATGCTGTGGTCAGTGAGATCAGCCACCGTAAACCTGATCTACTTAAGCTATTTATACTGGAATGCTCGAAGGTCAAAATGATATCAGTGTATGCCGGGTAAATATGTATCTCATATTATTAGAGATGATAAAAGAATGTGCAAGGGGATTCACTGGAATCTGGAAAATCTTTTTTTTTTTTTTTCGTTTTTGGTCTGGTTTGTAGCTCAAAATCACTTTAAGTGTAATAAATGAGAGCTGCTGGTATTTACATCTGATTAAGATATGTCTAGATTAAGCCAGTTTAGTTCAACAACATAGACTTGATGTGGTCTCCTGTATATACAGTAGGTGAAGTTGGTGAAGAAAATGTTTAAATATACTGTACAATTCTGAAGTCATGGTCAGGGATGAATATACTCTTGTATATTTTCACAGCCTGGGTCACATACTGTATGCATTCTTTCCTTAAACTTTTCCACAAAGTCAGAAGCACACAGTTTTATAGAATTATAGCATTACAGTTTCCCTTCACTGGAACTAAGAGGCCTAAACCTGTTCCAGCATGACGCTGCCCATGAAGACCTAGCTGAAGCGGTGGAGCTCGAGTATCCTGCACAGAGCCCTAACCTTATCCGCAATGGACATCTTTGGGATGAACTGGAACACCAGCTGCCCCCCAGCCGGTTAACTTGATTAACATTTTAACCAGGGCTTGCCCCAGTTTCCCTTTTCCAGACCCGTGACTTTTCACTATAAAGAGCTGACCCATATTCCCTTCATGATTTTGCTTATGACACTGTTTTACAATACAGCTCGATCGGACAAAATTGACGTCTTTGTAAGTTTCGGATCACAGTTCACAGCATGAATAATATTTTCATGACAGGACAAAAAGTAACGCATTACATTGCCTGGCACCTCAGCTAGAGGGCTTAGTGATAATTGCAGAACATGCGCAGTTCACTGTTTGCCTGTTAGCTTCTTATACATTCCTTGTGTGTGTGTGTGTGTGTGTGGATGGAGAACATATGTGTGGTGTTTGGGAACAGGAAGGAGCCTGTTTGGAAATATTTCCGTGTGCACTATAGCTTAACGCTGAGAGTCTTTTGGAGCAACGTCAGAATTGTATGATGTGGTTTTTGGGTTTATATAAGTTACCTCACACATTCACTATGTGGATTAGCTACTACATTTATTGGTGTGACTATATATATATATATATATATATATATATATATATATATAGTGTGTGTGTGTGTGTGTGGTTCCCTGTCATGCCAGGATAATGTGGTTATTTTGTTTTTAGGAATTGGGAGGAAACCCGTGTGGCAGAGGAAGCTTAGTGCTGAATGCTGAGTTGAGAGGTAATGACACGACCCACCGAGCCCTCATGGTGCTTTTTGCCTTGTAAATTTTTGAGCGTGGTATTGTTAGACGAGTCACAAACAAGTCTGTGCATTTTGCACAAACTAATCTTCTTATGGTTACTTATATGGATTCATGATTGCACACACACATTTGTCCTTCAGTGCTGGCAGGAAGGAGTGACTACTGAAGCACTTTGTCATTCAGGATCCCGACGTCTCGCCTTCTTGAAGTTTGACACTTATGGAGGCCCCTTTTGGACTGCTGTGTCCGGTGTGTCTTATGTAATGCGAGTGGCCTGGTGGTGGCTAAATATGTCACAGCCCTTAGAAGGTGTGTGTATAAGATAGTGTAGTTCAGGGTGTGTACGTGTAACCAGAGTGTTTCAGGCACAGACTGGTTCTTATTAGAGCTGTGAGTTTATCCTGAGATGATGATCAAGAACTTCTCTTGAGCATACACTCACGCACACACACCACTGAGTTTATTTTTAGAATCCCAGTTCCCCGATCCTATGTGCATTAAGGAGCATTGTCTGCCACGGTGTGAATTGTGTAGGTAGTGGGTGAACTCTTAATGCTTTCTGTACGTAAGTATGGCTTTATGCGCCGTGCTCCTACAGGGCTGGCCTGCATTGCGTGGTTAAACTTTAAATTGGTGGTTGTGCACACTGTACTCCAACAGCCTGATCACACAACCTGGTAATCAGTGGAGAAATGAATGTTTCCCCTGTTTGTGTGTTTAGCCACAGGCGCTGTGGTCATTATTCATTCATTGGCATTTGGCGGTATTTAGACAAAAAAAACAACAACAAATCAAAATCCCTGCAATTTCATCCTATTTTTTTTTGGTAAATTTTAAAATATGCCTTGATCAGAGAACTAAAACTGGGTGAATCTGAATTCTGTCACGATGAATAAGTCAATAATAAGATTTTGTTTTGAAAAGGGTGTAATGGTGGATCTGCGGTCTGGCTTATGAAGGTGTCAAGCAGGCAAATCCAGTTCTTGTGTTTTATCTGTAATCTAAAGTTCAGTATCAGCTGAATTCATAGTGCGTCTGTGACTGGGTAAATGTTGCACCATAAACATTACAAAAGAGTTTTTTAATAATGTGTCTGGTTGGCCCTTGTCATTAAGTGAGTGTGCTTGTGTCCGTGCGAGTGTGTGTGTGTGGAGGCAATAGGCTGATTCAGTCTGTGTATATGAGAGCAGTGACGCAAAACACTTGACCAATTTCAGCATTAACGTCATTATGTATATGATTTAAACATGTCAGACTTTTGTTGGCTGGTTGATGTTAATGTAAAAAAGATGCAAATAAGACAAAAAATGCACAAAATGCTTAATATACTACAAACAAACCAAACACACACACACAATACAATCTCAATATTCATTCAGGCGAGCATGAAAAACATGCTGTACAAAATGACAACATGACGACATTCCCGGGGTTTTTTTTTTTTTTTTTTTTAAATACAATGCACCGATGGATATATATATATCTCTATCTATCTATCTATCTATCTATATCGATATAGATATATAGATATAGATATATCTATATATAAAAAAACGCTTACATGAATTGGAAGTGCACCAAAACTTTTTTCATGTCATGCCTTGTAACAGCGCTAGCCGAATATATATATACAGTCCTTTTGTTTTTGTTCTACACAGAAGACATGTGGGTTTGAGATCAAAAGATAAAAGAAACCATAGGTCAGAATTCGAATGTCTTTTTCTAATAGTAATACCTATGTTTATACCTATCTATGTTTTGGTGATCAAAAATATAAGAAGTCGTCACTGACAAAATTTCTTGTTGCCTTGTTAATCTGAGAGTGTTTGAATCATTAATAGCTATAAATGTAGGATCTTGGTTGAGTTCTGGGTTTCAGCCATGAGGACTGGATTTGTTAAGAAGGATAAACCAGCATGAAGACCAGAGAGCTGTGTATGGGAGAGAAGCAAGCCACTGAAGTTAAGAAAAGAAGAAAACTCGATCAGGGCCATTGAACAAGCATTGGACATAACCAAAACAACAGTTTTGCCTTGAAATAAAAGAACCCACACCCAGTCAGACACTATGGGCAATTTGGAAGCACCAGTCAGCCTTCGGGGCATAACCGTGGGGGGAACAGGAGTTCCTGGAGGAAACCTACCAAGCACAAACATGCAAACTCCACCCACACAGACCTAATGAGGAAGTAACACAGGAACTCCCAAACTAGGGGACAGAACCCCACATGGGGTCACTTGATTTATGAGCAGGGTCGTGAGAAAACTTTAAGTCTCCTTATTTGTTTTAAAATTTTCACAAATTGTTAGAAATGTTGTTCTAACTATGAAGACATACATTGTATTTTTAATTATGCACTATTATAATCCGTTTAATTCTTAACCCTAATCTCATACAGTTAGTGTTAAAATCCTCTAATTTAGCTTTCAGACCTAGTAAAGGGTCCATTTTCATACCAGTCTTCTGGATCTTTTTAGTTAAATTAATATTTTTAAATGTATGGTCAGCATTTTCGATGTGAGACAATGCTCCAACAATCCTCAGACCAACAATCAAGAGGACACTGAATGTTTTGAAAAAAGCAGAGCTTGTCAGTGTGTTTAACATCAACATTCATTAAACTGGATGGACAGTGATGCTTTGGTTCTAATGTCTGCCATCTAGTGAATGCGCATTTAACCCTTCAGATGCACATAAAATGTGTAGGCGGTATGTAGACAATGACAGTCAGAGTCATGCACCAAACCCCTCTGCTCCAGCTGAGGTTGTATCATGCCACAGAGGTGGAAAGTAACGAATTACATTTACTTGTGTTACTGTAAATGAGTAGATTTTTTGTGTACTTAAAATCTGTAATTTTACTTTTACTTAAGAATGTTTTGATTGAAGTATTGTACTTTGCTACATTTTAAATCATATTCGCTACTGATTAAAAAATAAATGAATGAAAATGCGAAATTATAAAAATAATGCAACGGGGAAGGAAAAAAGTTGCACCCCGGAAATCACTACACCTGCTAAATTCACAAGAACGATGGAGACGGACAAAACAGATGCCAGTGATGCGGACCCAGCTGAAAGCGAAATGCCATCAAATTCTTATGAAGCAAACCCCTGGCTATATTTAAGTCACCACTTTGATTTCAAGCACGAGAAAGGCAACAGCTTTATTATGCAAAGGCGTTCCGTCAATTAAAAACAACTAGTTTGAGATTTATATCCGCTTGTCTTTTTTGAACTACAGTAGAATCCCCCATCCCACCCATGCTGTTAAAAAAAAGTAACTCGGTAACTTTTACTCTGGGTACATTTTTAATTAAATACTTTTTACTTTTGCTTGAGTTGACTTTTATAATGGTGACTTTACTTGTACTTCAGTAAAATTTCACTGAAGTAACAGTACTTGTACTTGAGTAAAAATTTTATCGAGAATATTACTCCTTGATATAATAAAATGTCCAAATGTCCACATACTCCTAAATTATACATCTGTCATTCGATTTAGGTTGGAAAAGATCCAAAGGCCATTTGAGGCTATTTGCCCAAAAGGTTTAGGAACGTCTGAACTAACACAGAACAGCTGGGCATATTTCAGCGACATGAAAATGACAGCACACAGGGTGGAGACAAGAGCAGGAAGCAAAACAAAGATGACATGTGACACCAAGAGCACAGGCTGTGTGTGTAGTCCTGACCAAAAAAAAACAAAAAACCACTTTCTGCTCTGAGGGGATTCTTGGCACAAGTAAAAGTTTACAGTTTACCCAGGCAACACACTCTTTAAATGTAAATGTATGCATTACACTTTGAGTGAACAATAGAAACAGTACTCTCAGTTTGTGTATATGTGTGTGTTTAAATTATTTTTGAAATCTTTAAGATTTAAGCACACCCAGTTACAGAAATTCATGAGTAACTCTACAGACGTACACATACACCCTTTTTTTTTTTTTTTTGCGTAAACAAACCTCACACCAGAGAGGTGTGAAATGCTGACACCACTTTTAAAAGGAGAAGTAAAAAATAACGAAGGAAGAATGTTTACATCAGCAAGCTTGCAAAAGAAAAGGGCCTTGAACGTGTTTATGATTCATTTTGACGATTTTGTGCAAGTTTAAAATTTTCACCTAAAATCCCCTCCTTATTATCAGATTCTTTCTTTCTTTTTTTTCCACATTTTAGCTGCCGTAGCGACGACCCAAAGACCCAGTTTGGTGCAGACTGCCTCGGCAGAGGCCAAGGGGCAAGTCAAAGGTCACCGTAACCACACAAAACTGAATGAGAGTCTCTGTTTTAGGGCGAATGACCTTCCTGTTCACAGTTACATGTATAGTTCAGTGAGTGTGTCTCAAATGAAGAAGTTTGAACTGGAGAGCTGCACTGGACAATGGAGCTTTGAGGAAAATATAGCTGTCTGCCACATGACCAGAGTTACTGAGCCATATATTGTGTGATAACTTTCTTGATCATAAAGGAAGCTTTATTATTTTTTTAACACCTTGTTATTCCACACACTGCCAGAGCTGTGCAAAACTTATGCTTCTTCTGAATTATGTCATTTTTTGCCCTTTGTGTGTTTGAAGCAGGGGGAAAACTGTGAACTGTATAGCCAGAGTTAACAGATTTAACATGTTTTTATGTTGATTGATCCAAAGTAAATGCTTGTATATAGCGTAAAGATATTTAAAGGTAAGGAGGTAAGAAGTGCTGCTTTTTATTTTTTTTTACAGTGTTGCCTTGTTGGTCTGACATCACTTCCTGTACTGGGAGGAACACATAGTTGAGAAGACTACTCCTAGTTTATCAGTAGGAATTTTCTAAGACAGCAGTAACAGCTGGGAGTTGCTTGGAAGCTTCTACAGCCAAACTGGAGATCTGTCTTTCATGTCTCTGTGGAGGAATTGTGATCCATTCTTTTTTGCAGAATTGCACTCAGTCACATTGTAGGGCTTTTTGGGTATAAACCGTATAAAGTTCTATCACAGTATCTCAGTAGGCATCGGGTCAGGACTTTGACAAGCCTGCTACAAAACTTTTTTGTTTCTTTTGAGTCATTCAGAGTGGACCAGCTCTCGTGATGCAGATAAAAGACTAATTACCCAACATTCCCCTTTAGTATTTTCTGATAGAGAGCAGAATTCATGCTTCTGTCAATAATGACAAGTTGGCCATTGCCTGGTGCAGCAGAGCATCCTCACACCGTCAGAATACACCCACCATGTTTCGCTGTTTATGTTAATGGGTTAAATGTGTATGCAGTATTTAAATAATGCCATACAGGCAGAGACATACACCAGACCCCACTGCTTCATCTGGCGTTGTATCCCGCCACCCCTGTGTACCTTATGCATTGTTTGAAGCTGGATGTGAAAGAAAGGTTGCGTGTCAAAATGCACGAAGAGGATATTACCCCTTGATATAATAAAACGTTCAAACATACACCAGACGTTTATACGTTCATGTAGTTCTAAATTATACATCTGCAACTCAGTTCAATGGTTTGTGCCTTGTAATTGTCCCACGGATACAACATTTGTCCAGACTCTTTCTAATGGTGGAATCATGAATGTTATCTGACCTTGTCTGAGGTGAATGAGGCCTGGAACCCCCCTTTAGATGTTCATCTGGGTTCTTTTGTGGCTTCACTGATGAGCCATTGATGTACGCTTGGAGGAATTCTGGAAGGCTGGCAACTTCTGTGAATACTGCTCCATGTTTTCTCCATTTGGATAAAAATGACTTTCTTTGTGGTTCACTGGAGTTCCGGAGCAGTAGACACGGCTTTGTAAACCGTCCCAGACTCCAGATTTTCTTTTTATTTCTACTTTATTATAGTGTTAGAAAAATCTACAACATTATGAGTCAATGCTTACTCTTTAACCTTAGAGACGTTGGCTGGCAAGCTTGTTGAAAGAGTTCCTTTATGTATGTCACAGTATCAATATTTCAACAAACACAAATAATCACAAATGAAGTTTGCATGTTACGTTTAAGCCAGGCAGGTCAAATGGCTTTGTGAAGGGAAATATTTGTTCTCCTAAATGCACAGCAGGCTCCTTGGTTCAATCCTGAGCTCGAGTTTCTGTGCAGAGTTTGTGCCTATTTGTGGATCCTCTGCATTCTCAGGTTTCATCCTCCTCCCAGAAAACATACAGGTGTGGGGTTTACCTAAGACAAATTTCCCGTAGTTGTGTGTATGGTGTAATCCACTTCTATCCTGACCAGGTTAAAGTGCTTACTGAAGGCAAGTAGATAGATTCATGCTTGACAATTAGATTAAAGCCGAACAATTACAAAATTAACTGGAATGGTCTGGAGACATTTGACATTTTGTTAACCGTTGTATCACAGTTTTTGTCAGCTTTCCTGTGGAAAAAAACACCATTTGCGTTATCATAGAGAGAGAGAGAGAGAGAGAGAGAGAGAGAGACCATTGAAATAGGCACAGCTTCTCCTATGATGAAGGTAGGAGTATTGATAGGGGTCGGGGAACTATGGCTGTGTTTGTGTTGGTGGGTGGGTGTGGCTTGATCAGTAGATGCTGGTTTGTTTTTACAGAAACATGCTGGCCTAAGGCTGTTTTCCTGTTTTGAGTAGGGAAGGCTTTCAGTAACATGCAAACACGCACAGCTGATAAGATCAGGCAGGGAAAAGGCCCTGAATGCACTCAGATGACAAATCCTGGGGGCGGATGGAGAAGTTACCTACTGGAAAAATCATCTGCTGGACAAGTTGGCGTGCTGATGGTTCTGCCCATTGGTTTTCATATTTTTGTAGTAGTTTTGTGGTATTTTATCAATAGTAGGGAAGGAAGTGAAAATATCTGACTTACTTCCTCAAACGTGGTGTATTGCACAAGCTTGACAGAGATTTATGTACTGGACCTCCACACATCTACACAAATACACGCTATCCTCTGTTCAGTAAAGGAAATAAATGTGTTATGGGTTTGATACCCTTGATATACTGTAATGAACCTTTCACTGTCATAATAAACTCGTTAGGTAATGGTACCCATCTGCCTATTTTGTTTTCTTAGCCACAGCCTTTGTATTTGGGTCACATGATTACTAGGCTGGAAACTCTTGCTCTCTCTCCCTCTGTGTGTGTGTGTGTGTGTGTGTGTGTGTACGCACACATTTTATGTGTATGTATCTGTCTGTGTATGCCAGCAAGTCTAAGATGATGGTTGGCAAGAGTGGGAACAGTAATGTGATGGAGTAGAATCACAGGCAGCCATTGTTGTTTTGTCTGCACTGCTGGTCAATAGAGTCCTCACCCCTGCAGCTTGGACTCTTTGACCCTGTGCATTGTTAAAAGCCTGGTCATGCCTGATGGCTGAGTGTGACTTGGACAAAGCTGAATGAGGTAATATGCCCCCCCACCAACCCCAAGGCACACCCCACCCCCATCCAAAGAAAGAGCACATTCATGAAAAGGGCCACGAGATTATTTGTGACAATGGCAACCAACGCTATCCGCACATGTCAATGCCGCCTGATTCTAAACATGGCAGGCCAGGCTAGCACACACTCATGACTTGCACACCCTATAACAATATTGATAATGTTTGCAGAAAATCTGAGAAAATCTCTGTGGCAAATACAGAAAGCCATTAACAAATGATTTGACGTATAGATAAACAGACAAAGTATTTTAAAGGATATTTTACGCTAGTGTGAAGGCTGTGTTTAAAAAGGACATGCTGATATGGTGAGAGGCATGAGAGCTTGTCAGCAGAATCCTGGCCAGGTGTCCAAGAGAGGAAAATTGGCTGTGATCTCTGTCAGGCGGTGATGCAGAACGGGGCAGTTAACGTCGGTAACCTCTGAGCGTCGTCAGCTGCCCACATAAACAGCAGTTACAGGACGATACAACGTCTGGCATCACAACATGGACGCCTCCATGTTTGTCTTTTGTTAGCAACAAGCTAACCACCTAACTCTGAAGAGTGTATATTTTCTATGTGCGCAGACACACAGCTTCACTGAAAGTCAATGCATAATTGTCAAAAAGCCCATCTACAGAGTGATATGTGTTTGATGGCTAGCTTTTAACACGAAAGCGCAAATGCACTGACTCATCCTAGTTGGCTTTTATTTGATAAGTCTATGAGCTTAATGTGTTGAGTGCTAACTAGCACTTAAAATGTATCTTGCTTCTTGGGACTGATCCTGAAATGTTTGTTGAAGATCATATCCACGCTCGAGCATTGATAAACAAACTGCCTTTATTTAAACTTTTTAGATAAGTTATCTAGTCTTTCTGATTGCACTTTGTGTGTTTGCGTGAGTGCACGTGCATCCAGGCAGCATTACATTAAAGCCTCGTATTGATCCTGCCAGTGACATCACTGTCTCCTGTGTGCATTTCCCGTGCATGACCTTTTGGGAACAGCGAAGTGAGGTGTGTGCGCGTGGGCGTTTGCTATTGGAAGACCATTTGAGGATTTTCTTTCAGTTTAGATCTCTTCTGTAGGTTTGGGTTACAGCTAGTCTGCCTTCTGAAAGAAATAAATCGAACTGTGCACATTAGTAAGAAGGGCGGAAACTGAGCCTTTTGTTGGGGGAATGATTTCAGGTCTATATGCGGTGTTCCACTCAGATCGAGCTCAGTAATCCGAGATGAATGTAGAAACGAGATTTCATGACACTTATTCATCTGGACAAAAGAAAACTGATCCTAGATTATCAGTCTTTCATTATGACACTGAATAAACATTGAGTATAGCCTTTAGTGTACATATGAAAAAGGAGTTTCTCTTCATTGCATTCAGGTCTGTTTCACTTCTGTCAAACAGAGCTGGTGGAGGTTAAAGCAGGGTGGAAAAAAATATTCACCAAAATGACAAAACATGATGCCCACCTCTGCCTTACCCGGCCAGTAGTTTGTGTATGACAAAAAGACTGGGAATCTTTCTCAGAACTCTTCATAGAGAACCACTGACCAGAGTTTTAACTGTTAAAGGCACATTATGTATCATTTGTCAAAATGAAGTGTAAAATAATGGAGTTAAGAATAAGATTTGAATGATGTCTTTAATCTTTGACAGCAACATCCAATTCCACTTGCCATTCCAAAAATTGTCTGCAGTGTGTGAATGAGTGTGTGAGTGTGTATGTGTGTGTGCCCTGCAATGGATTGGCATCCTGTCCATGGTGTACCCCTCATCATGCCCTAAGTCTCCTGGGATAGGCTCCAGAGTGAGAGATGACGAGTGAGTGAGTGAGTGAGTGAGTGAGTAATACACGTTGCTGAAGTCACGTCTCAAACCATTATTTTATCATTTCATCATCTCTGTTATGATTAATAGTAAGAAAAAAAAATACTATTGCACTTTCTTTAAGAATCATAAAACAGACATGTGATTCTGTGTGAGAGAAAGAAATCGAGATAGAGAGAGAGAGAGAGTGTGTGCGTGTGTGTGTGTGTGTGTGTGTGTGTGTGTGTGTGACTGCATACTATACAGCTGCTGTTTGTGTCTATTGTAATAGGTTTGTTTGCATGCTTCGGGGAGAGTAGACACAATTGTTGAGTACACTGTGTTCTCTTGCAGTGGTGAGTTTAGGAACTGTGTAAACCCCAAGCAGGAAACTCAAGAAGCCTTTGTAACATTTTTTCCGCTTGTTTTATAATGATGAATCTCAGATGCATTTCTTATCTCAAGTATAATAAGCTCATGTATTTTGAACTTGTCTCTGTAGTCACAATTTCATGCTGTTTATTTTAATGTTAAGGATAATAATTTCACAATTGTAAGCACATAGGTTTATAATGTGCTTTAATATGATGAGGCAGCTAAAGGACAACAATCTCAAAGAGTTAGCTGTAATTTGTTTGCGCGCTACATGTGCAATGTGAAAAATGTTTATGAGGCAAAATGGTCAGATAGTCCCCGATGAGCAAGTCGAGGCCATAGTGGCAAGGAAAAACTCCCTGAGATGGCAGTAGGAAGAAACCTTGAGAGGAACCAGACTCAACAGGGAACCCCCATCCTCATTTGGGTGATAACAGATATCAGGGTATCAGATGTTTATTTCAATGCTTGTCATCTTTTCTTTCATACAGGTTCATCATCATACTAGGTTTTGTTTATTCATTTTTTAAATCGGTAAAAATCACTAAACAAGAAGCAGCTAAACTGCAGTTACTGCAAGAGCTTATAACAGCTCTTTCTTTATCCCTGCCACAGATGTTTTTAGTTGCCTGATTAGTGGAGTTGATCTGCAAATAAAAGATTATAGATGACACATCATGAATCCAACACTTCAGTATGTGGCAGTGACAAACACTGAGCAGCCATAGCGAGCTTGAAACCTCACACAGCACAATAGGTGAGAACTATTTTACTAGAAATCAGATGTAATGTTGGTATTTAATGTTATCTGAGGCTCTGTGCAGCTTTGACTGTGCTTCATCAGAATGCTTTAAAAAAAATCCCTTTTACATTGTCTTCTGTTTTACTTCCTTGTCACAATTTCCTGCAAAACAATCTCAGCGTGTTCTTACTGCAACTGACTAATTTCGTAAGAGGTTGTTTTGTTTCGACACATTTCACACAACACAAACACAAAAACATACGTGATTTCATACAGTATGATTGACACCAGTATGGCTCCATTAAAGCTTGTTGATAAGCATGACTTCTTTCTTCAAAAGATCTACATGTATCATTGATGATGTATAATTACACAGATCAGAGCATAATCAGGTTTGCAGCTCAAATGAATCAAAGCGCACCACTCCAGCAGACAAAAAAACACTGTTTAATCTTCAAAGAGCGGTTAAGAAGACGCAATTAATACAGACCACTTAGCAGAGGACTGCTTTTTCCCCACACACAAATATCGTGTAGTACATTGTAGATATGAATTACTAGTATTTACAGAGTGTGTCCTGGGGTTGCCTTGACAGACCCTGTTAAAAGCGAAAGGATCACATCAAAACAACAGCATGAAGACTACAGAGTTTTCTAGACTGGTTCAATAAAGCAGGTGAAACAGTCAGGAATAGGAGGAACACAAGCATGTTGTGTAGGTGTTGCTCCAGATAAGAATAGTTCACAAATGGGTGTGTGTGCCAAATTTGCGCCTCAGCACCACACTCTGGCATCCGTCCATTGGCTCCAGAGATTTGGCAAACCTGACTGAACAGACGTCTGTCACAAATAAATCCACCATCATCCTGCTCAGCATCTTACACACAGACACAGCCACACATCCCAGACAGCCCCAATCCTTTCATTAGTTGCATTAGTAAGACACACACATGCAAACACTTATAAGCCAGGCCATACGCAGCTTCAGATAGAAACCTGAGTAGTGAGCAGCTGTTTGACAGGCAGCAATTCTTCGGCAGTGGAGTAAACTTTACATTTTGGGTTGAGTCGACAAGAAAGAGAGAGAGAGTTTAGATGAGGCCTGTAAAAACCTTTTCTGTCACAAAACAAAAAGAAGTTCCATCTGTTTGTCTAGGAACCTCTGTAGTCCAACTAGGGACCATAGAGGCCAATAATGACCATTGTATTTATTCCTTTGTTCACAACTTTGGTAGGACCTCTGGTCAACGTTCACACACTACAGGTAATTTGGAAATGCAATTAGCCTAATCTTCAGTTTTCTGTGGGAAACTGAAGAACCAGAGGAAACCCACTAACCATGGGAAGAACCTACAAACTCCATAGACACAGACCCCAAGGCAGGACTTGAACCCGGACCCTGAAGTACTAAAACCAGAGCATTCTCACCCGACATCAGTGCCTGGTCCCAGTAATGCTCTTGCTCCCAAACCTAGTGGAGCTTATTATAATAGTAAAGGAGGTATAAAGGGGTTGAAATGAGAACAATGAAACTGAAACGGCTGGTTTTTGACCACGTTAATTTATTAGCATGGTGTAGGGCCTCCTTTTGCGGCCACTACAGCATCTATTCATCTTGTCAATGACAGATACAAGTCCTGCACAGTGGCCAGAGGGATTTTGAGAAATTTTTCTTCCAGAATAATGGCCAGGTCACTACGTGATGCTAGTGGAGGAAAACGTTTCCTGACCCGCTCCTCCAAAACACCCCAAACTGGCTCAATAATATTTAGATCTGGTGACTGTGCAGGCCTGTGCTGGGTTCGACTTCACTGTCATGTTCATCAAATCAATCTGTCACCAGTCTTGCTGTGTGTATTGGTGCATTATTATCCTGATACACTGCGCCGCCTTCAGCATACAATGTTTGAACCATTGGGTGCACATGGTCCTCCTACATTCTGGGCATGCAACAGTCTGGATTTAATTTTACAGTGAGTTGGGCAGCTGTGGTTTTATGTTTTTTGGATACAATCTGGGTTAGCACCCGGACATCCCTTTCAGACAGC
>JAQMYG010000012.1:27565626-27583200 GCA_030014215.1 Clariallabes teugelsi
AGGATGGTTCTAGTTCATCATAAAGATGTTAAGTGGGAAAGAGGTCTGAGTCATTCAAGTTCTTCTACTCCAGCCATGGAGCTTACTTTGTGCATAGGGGCATTGTCACTCTGGAACAGGTTCAAGCCTTATAATTCCAGTAAATGAAAATTGTAATGCTACAGTATACA
The DNA here is from genome assembly GCA_030014215.1 of Clariallabes teugelsi. Lineage (NCBI taxonomy): Eukaryota > Metazoa > Chordata > Actinopteri > Siluriformes > Clariidae > Clariallabes > Clariallabes teugelsi. The sequence continues at coordinate 27,565,797 of JAQMYG010000012.1, forward strand.
ATGACTTTCTATACTGACAAAAGTAAAGAATTTGCTAGTAAGTCAGCAAGGTGTCAAGCAGAATGAGTAAACGTTTGTTCAGCACACATGCATATGATTGAATGAATGAATATGTTTTCAGAGTGTGTCATGGGGTGTGAGGGGCTATACTCAGCCAGCTTTCCTCCTCTCCCAGCCTGGTTCCTGGACTCTCACACCTGTAAGGAGACATGAAACGGCTCGTTCATTAGACTCCCCGGTGACCAGGATCACACCTTGAGCGAAGCCGAAACCTGACAACTGATTAATTGACTGTTCACACATCCAGTTAAAACTTGCTCTTATGTATCCTGCTCCAGGAAGTTGTGCTGCTGTTAGCACGTCTCCTGTCGAGCCTTCCCCCGACACTCACTTGCACACACCTTCTTGCCTGTTTACACATGCGTTCAAACACCTTAAGGGAGTCTATAATAGCAGCAATATTTTCACATGGCTGAAAAATTAAAAGAAAAAGAATTAGTTATTAAATCTGACGAATACATTCCCACTAGAAAATTAAACATTTGTCTTATAATCTGTCAGCCATGTTATTATGGTAACAGAAACTTTACAAAATTTCCCCCCTTGGCTCCATTCGAAAGGAACTCCCTTTCAGTGTTTTTGGCAATTTTTTTGTTTCTGTTCCTCAGTTGTCTTTTGGCTTCCTTATTTCTACTATATTTAAAGATAACTTTCCAAGAGTCTCAAATATACACACAAAAATGTGATTCTCCCAGCATGTCATGTCCAGATTTTAATGTCATTTTAAATACTAAATGTTTAAAGAATAATAAAAGGCTTGGTCTTATTTCAGGCTACACGTGTCTTCATGGCCTGGGCATGCGGAATAAGAAGCTGCTTATGCATACTGATGTCCTGACTCATCATGCATGCTCACTTTCCATCCAGTTACATGGCGTTCACACACACACACACACACACACACAGTCATAAAAAATACAAGTCAGAAGAACATACAAGTACAAAAATATTGACAATTATACTTGCATCATATGCAATATATAGATACTCTCACAAACACACACACTCACACCGATCAGCCACAACATGGGCACCCAAGGCTCCTCTATGCCTTTGGGGACCAAAGGCCAGACCGGCCAGACTGATCCCACAGAGAACCTTAATATAGCACAAATTGTTAAAGTTAATGCTGGCTATAGTAGAAAGGTATCAGAACATCCAATGCATCACAGCTTGCTGTGTATGGAGCGTAGCAGGGAAGGAGTTAAAGGTTGTTGATGCAGCCCCAAATTGCCCAGATCTCAAACCGACTGAGCATCCATGAATCTAAAAAGCAGCCAACCCCCATGACCAAGGGATAAGCCAATACCGTCCTGGTGTCTGACACCACAGAACACTCCCAGTGTACAGTATTTCTGGAGTCATGCCCTGAGACGTCAGAGCTACCCTACACAATATTGGGCCTAATGTTTGGTGCTTTATTGTTAGGGCTAGTGTTATACTGTTGTACCTTCTTTATACCATCGAATGTGTGACCATTTAAAGCAAGAACAACCGGATGCCTGATTATCTATAAAGAGTGCTATTCAAGCTGATTGGGCCTTGAGAGAAGTGTACCTTGAGTGCTGATAGCTCTGATGAAGACGCATATTCCGAGTCCAGTTTGAAGGAGAGTAGCACGATCACAATGTTTTTTGTGTTATCTATTTACATCAAGAAGACACAGCTATTCATAATGAACCCCATCCCCCCAAAAGAAAAAATAGGGCAAATTAAAGTTGCTTATTTAGTTGCTTATTTTAATAAAAACTGTTTGTATATTTGGAATGACAGCAGTACTGTATGTCCTGGAGTAGTGGTGCTGGTAATAAGATTAAGCTTTTACTGATATAAACTTTTTTCCCGAAAGTTTATATCAGTATAACTGTGGCTGGGTTTCAACTGCTGACAAAAAGTCTTTTTCTAGGATGATCACGGTCAGTCAGGGACAAGTAGTGGAAAGCACAGTGGCATAAGATCGCATAAGGAACCTTCAACAGATCTGCACTTTGTCATGAAACTTACTGTGAAAACTGAGAAGTGACATTTAACGTGGCCCTGCACCCAGGATTTCCCCCTCACGCACTGGGTAATTCCAAACACCATGCTGCAGAGGTAGTAAACTGTCTTGCTGTGATATGTTATCTATATTTACACCTTATCTAAGCTTTTTGAAAGAAATAAAACACAATCATCCTTAACCATGTTATCTGAAATCACTATTTAGAGATTTTGGAAATCACAAAAATGATTAAATTCTAAACAATTGTACATTATTTTTTTCTACATGTATGCCTCCTTTGTTACAATAGAACAATTATATAATGTACCCTACATGTCCAAAAGCTGTGTGAAGTTTTCTACCTCAAGCTCTTTATGTTGGACTTCCTGTTTGACCAAGACCACATCCCTTAAAATTATGTCATGTATTATCAGTTAGGTCATATCTATTTCTATAAACCACTTCCACTACAAGGGCTAAGTAACAAAAATTTTGATTTTAACTAAAAGTTAGGTTATGCTAATTCACACAGTGTTCTAATTTGAATACCAAATACACCCTTCGCTAGATCTGTTACACATGATTGGTACCGAATAACTAACAGTAAATAAAGGTTTGTTGGATATTGGGGAAAATTATTAATTTCATCTGATGGAAAATAAATAAAAAAGAAAAAGAGATTTTATTAGATGTATTTTAATTATGTTTATTATACTTATAGTGTAATTGATTAATGTGTGAAAATCATATGTTTTACTTTGTGCTTCTGTTTAAACAGATCATTTTGAAATTGTAATAAAAAAAAAAAAACATAGCTAAATCTTTGCCAGGTATCAATATCAGCTGATATTCAAAGTTTCAGTATCAGTATTGTAAAAGAAAACATGGCATCATGCCATATTTATCATACATGTTAAGTGTTTTTAAATATTCCAAAAACACTTTATAACAAATACAGCATGTCTAAAAGTCTCCATACAGTGTTACTTAACACTTTATAGCAAAATTCTTCTAAAATCTTTTGAGATAGATGGACAAAAGATGAATGTTTTGAAGTCCTTATCGTTGCTGCATTCAAAGTTCAATTATGTGCATAACACCAGATGTATTACCACAAGTTCATCATGAGTAGGAGACAATGTAGGTGTTTACAAAATGTTAATCCTGTAGAGGCCTTGCAAAAAATGTCCCTAATGTACGGATAGTTTTGGACAATGATACAGAGACCTAAATGGAGACAATATCCTGTATACAGATAAACAAAAACACAGCATAAATAAGGTTTCTGAATGAATTATTAAGTGTATATACTGATAGTTACACAGTAAATATGTTATTAACACTGCCTTCGTCGTGTGAAAATGACGGCCATCTTTATTATGTTCGACAAAATACTTAACTGTGAGAGTGTGATAGAGAGGATTGGTCTGGGTTATTGTCAGAAAGTCAGTGGTTTAAGTCTCTGGCATGACCAGGACGCTACTGTTGGCCCCTGAGCAAGACCCTTAACCCTCTCTGCCCCTTAGTCCCACGCTGACTCTGATTTCTGGGCAATTTTACTGTTCTGTAGTGTATACTTGACAAATCAAATCCATCTCAAACTCATGATTCAGCCTGTTCGTCCATTACAGGCTTTGTGTTTTTGTGGGAGTCACGCAGGCACTCTCCTCCTCCACGCATGCGTCACGGCGTCGCTTGCGTTTGATTGGTTCGGGTCTGTTGCTGTTGCGGTTGAGCTGTGGGCGGGGCGACTGCGCGATATATATACTCAGCTGTTCCTTTCCCATCATCATTCTGAGCTCTGAGGTCTTGTGTGGTGACGTCACCAGAGACGAGACGCGAAACAAAAAAAAAAACAAGCAAAAAAAAAAAAAAAAGGCAAAAACCAAGCACACCTGGATAAATACATGCCTAGCGTAGGCCATAGGAGTGAAACGAACCCTCGACCCGAAACGGAGAGCTCAGCGGAGTTGGTGTTAGGACGTGAAGGTGAAGCGCGCGACGCTGCTTGGCGCTCGAGTCCCCGATGCATCCTCTCTGCGCACGCGGAACCATGAAGCCCGAGATCAGCGCCGCGGTCGGATTCCTGTCCCGCTTCCTGCGCGTGAAGGGACTCGTAAACGACCGACAACTTCAGACGTTTAGCCAGATTCTACAGGACATGATGGCAGGTGAGAAAAAAAAAAAAACAAGGAAGGAGGAATAACATGTTACTTTTCCTTGTGTAAATAAAGCCCTTCACCCCCACCCCGGCGATGAGAAGAGACGTTAAATCAGGGGGGGAAATGCGCGCGCGCGCGGGCGGCTGAGTGTGTTTTCAGAGAGAGAGAGAGAGAGAGAGAGACACACACACACACACACGCACAGAGCGAGCCTTTGTGTTCACACTGAGCCACATACACGGAAACGAGGCGGGGAAAAACGTATAAAAAAAAAACACACGAACAGGGTCGTGATTTTTTAAAAATTTGAACATAATGTGAGCGTTCGAGCTCCGTGCTTCGTGTTTGTAAGGAGCCAGGTGTTGAGGAGGAGGTTAGGGGGTGACCGAGGGGGCAGGAGAGGCTCTCTGGGGGCTGCGTGGGGTGAAAGCCCCTCTGGAGAGGTCTGAGAATTACATAATGACAACAAAACCAGGAGTTAAGCTGTTTTCCCAGCCTTGTGTATGTGTTTATACACCGTAAATAGACGAGCGCCTATTCAGGCTTGTTTACTGGTAGCATATAAACATCCTAGAGCAAGGAAAACACCTCATTTCCCCACATTAATACGACTTCTACTGTTATTGTAGTTAATATATTCTTATTGTAGTTCTTCTGTTTTAGTGTTCGTAATGAGCGTATTGGTAATACCCCTCATTTCCTCTCACACAGGTTGTTTTGTTAGTTGCATTTCATTGTGGTATGAAGGAAGGCAAGTGTAGATGACCTATACACCTACACATGCTGTAAAATCTGGTTCATCAGCAGTCCGCTTTACTAGAATTCTTTTTAATGATGAATATTTCCCATGTAATCCCGCCCCAGGCAGCTGCAGTGGTGTTTGTAAACAGCTGTTCTTGTCCTTCTGAGACAAAATGGCCGCAGCTGGAGGAGGAGACAGACTCAGTTTTTTAAGAGCTATTTCTTTGCTCACTTTTATTTGAAGCTGTTAAATGCTTAATAAATAGAGTAAAGTTAATGATCTATTAATATACGGGGTGAGTAATTAGCAATAAACCATGTGTTTCTGCTTAAACTGTTTTGTGTAGGTTTAAAGTCAGAGAAGGAATTTATGAGTAAGCTTCTCTGAGCACAGACCCACGTCTTATCTAAGACTAAAACCAAATGTTATTAATTCTGAAAAAGTTTAGGAATCATTTAGATGCCCAACTATGTTAGTAATGCCGTGGATTGGCTGTTTGTTGGAGCAGTTCCCACCAAAAAACGTGTAGCATGACTTTATGGCTCTCCTGCTTAGACTAATTAAGACTAACTAAAACGGACAGTGTTTTTCCTTACAGCCGACATCAGGCGTTTTGTGGTAGTGTTCGCTGGTAGCCTTTGTGGCATGGTCTCTTTAAAACGGTAATCTTCTGTTCTCTTCCTGAAACCTGATACTGCCTCAGATGAGACAACAATCCTGGTCTTTCCTGATTTGTGCACTGCTCTCCTCATGTATACCATGATGCCTTGGCCCGCATGTTCAAGTACAACACACAGAGCAGGCAGGCCCGGACTCCAGTTGTTGTTTTGGTGAGCAGCTGTCGGAGCTTGGACGGCTCCTATTTAAGGGCAGAGCTCCGCCCCTACAGCTGCTCTGCCAGGGCTTGGACCTTTTGCTCTTCTTGTCCAGCCCCATCAATTGAGGACTTTGTGACGCACGGGCTGAGAGGGGATTGTGCAACCAAATGGCCGTGTCACGTAGCCCTTTTGAGACGGTTTATGACTGTTTATCAGTCATCCAGCACTGCTCTTCCCACCATAAACACAAATTTCCACAGACTTTGAGCTTTAATTTCACTTGCACAAATAAGCTATAAATGCATTTGGAGTCAGGCCCGGACAAACGCATCATGCCGTATTACACATTAGTAACAGACTCCAGGCAAAACAAATATGCATTAAACCTTGAAATGTTGTACCACATTACAAACGTTATACAAAACCAAAAACTCTAAACCTAGCAGGATTGCTGAAATCTAACAGCTTTTAAAGGGCAGGATAAAGATCACACTAAACTAGCAGCTTTCTTTCAGTATGTAATTATTAGAAAAAAACAAAAAGATGCAAAACATACCACATTACCAATGATATCATCTCTCATGAAATTATATCAGTAATTTCTTTGGCACAATATCAATAATAAACTATCGTATCACGCAAATCTGTGTGCTTGTGTGTGTGTCAGCCTTTTCGCTATTATGCAATGTTTACTGTTTAGGATCTTTGAGGTATATGTGGATGGTTAATTGTGTCTACATTCGTTGCTTATTTTACATGTTTTCTTCCATGACGTGGAAGCTTTTAAAATATTTTGGCAAATAGTTTCTAATTGCCACATTCTTATTTTGTGGAGATTTCTTTTGGGTCATTTCATTAATCTGCGTCTCAAATTCCAGAAAAATAAAACGCATGGCATATGGATTAGAAGATAATGTCTCCACTCAGACAGGAGTTGCGAGACGTCACGTTTGCTGCTTTTCGCATGTAACAAGGCCACAAAAAAAATCATCCTTGAAAAGTTTCACTTAAAAAATTTTGACAAGTCATTAACATTACTAGAGATCAATGATAATTAATAATAATAAACAATTTGGACCAGTTTGGTTATGTCATTTAATCAATATTATATATTCAACATTATGTAATTCAATTAGCTGCATAATTATTTGGGTTTCATATTGTCTGACCAATTCAGATGTTGGTCGGATCGTTGTTATTGTTTTAGGTAAAATTACAGATGTTAATTATCTAATCCTTAAAAATACATCAGGAAATACATACTGCGTGCGTCAATACTTGGCTTTCTTCTTTTTTTTGAGTTTGTGTGGTTGGCACAATAAAGTCATCTACTAGACTGGAGTTGACAGGAAACGCAAATTGGCGCTTTGTATGAGACCGCTCAGTGTTTATTAGTAGATTTTAGTACTTGTATGATGTATGTAAAATTTGCAAGAAATATAACAGCTTGAAGCAAATCAGACAGTAAGCATTAAAGCTGTTCTTAAATAGAAAATCACAATAACCCCCGAAATTAAATAGTGTCCATAGCATGTTTTTCTGGGCGACCCTTTTTTTTTTTGTGTGTAATACCACTAACCACACATACCACTAAATGTAGAGAACATGTAATTAATCGAGTAACCATTATTATTTTTTTCTCTCTCAACAGAGCAATACAAGCACCACTGGTTTCCCGACCGGCCGTGTAAGGGCTCCGGCTACCGCTGCATCAGAATCAACCACAAGATGGACCCCTTGGTGGGCCAGGCAGGCCTGCGTATTGGTCTCAGCACGCAGCAGCTCTACCTGCTCCTACCCAGTGAGCTCACTCTCTGGGTCGACCCGTTCGAGGTGTCATACCGCATAGGCGAGGATGGCTCTATCTGTGTCCTGTACGAATCGCAGCCGAACCCCAGCGTTAATGTGAACGCCAGCATCAACACTTCCACTGGAACCAGCAGCTCCACCTCATCTGTCTCGTCCATGCTGGATAGTCATATCAGCTGCAAGGAAGAACTGCTGGTACTGGGCCGAACCAGCCCGGCTAAGCCCTACATGATGACCGTGTCCAGTTAAAGGAGCTGCGGCTTGTCTTGTTTATTTTCTTTTTTTTTTCTTTTTAAATAATGCAAAAAAAGAGGAAAAAAATCATGAAAGAGGAGGGAAAAAAAAACAGAGGATGTAACCTAATGTTCAGGCGATGGAAACCTCGTAGGTTTAATTGCGCTCGTTTTGTTTCAGTTGTCTGTGCTTTTTTTTTTTTGTGTTGAATCAACCAGAGGCTCAGACCCTGGGGCAGCTATGAAGACGTGAGACATCGCCCCTCTTCCTGGAATAGACTGGACCAGGGGTTTGTACTCGTGTTCATCAATGGTGACTTTGCACTTTTGCTCTGTTTTTAGTTTACTGCTCCGCCACTACCACCATCCCTGAAAAACCAAACCCAGTTGCTCTGAAGCCCAGGTACCAGCAGCTGCACCGGTGCCGAGGGGCTGCCTCCAAGAGTGACTTTATCTTGTGCTCTTTTCTTTTTTTTCTTTAAAGCTCTCTGTGAGGCACTATTTGTTTGTTTATCTCCATCTCAGCCCCTGGGCTCCAGTTGTAGCCAATATTTGACCTCTTTTCCTGGGCTTCTGACCAACCCATAGTTTTAACCCCCCCCTCAAGTTCTCATGTTCAATCTGCTGTTGTTCTGTCATTGTCATGCGTATAGTTTCTTACCAGAGTAGAAGCTTCACCACTTCACCATGGATTAGTGTTATTTGGAGATTTGTCGCCAAAAGCAAGACGTCGTGTAGTTGTCCTAAAAGCCGTTAAATGCACTTTGAGTTGGCATGGAAAGATTGTGTCAAAGAAAATATTCCAATGTTGAGAATATTTCATTTTCCCATAACATGGTGTACCATTTTTTTTAAAGATGAGTTTTTAATACCGCATCTGGCCCTGGAGTGTGTTTCCTTTTTAACTTTCCAGTGGTTTTTAAACCAAGACCAATCCATGCCCTTTGCTTGCGTGATTATAATTATCAGCAGGGAGAGTATAGAGTTTTAAGAATAAGTAATGCATTTGATTTTAAGTCTAATCCACCCTAAACCGGCCTGGCTGGTGTAGTCTTGTGCCTGTCAGAAGCAGGAGCAGGTGTTTCTCCCCCATGTCCTCGTACTGCACATGGCTTATACCACGCTGCCAAGAGAGAGGACCACTGGGCCTGCTGTCACACGAAGAGCTGGAGCTCAAGCACTCTTATCACATATCAACTCTCTCCTCAGGCAGGGTGGGTGTGGATGTGTTTGGGGGAGGTTCACACACCAGACCAGGGCAGCTAAAATCCCTTCCCCCTGAATCCCCCCCTTACATCATATGTACACACTACTGAACAGCCGTGAGGAGAGACTAGCCAGCACACACGCACAGAGTGCACTCCAGAGCCTTATTGTCATGTGTGCGTGTGTTTCAGTGTGTCAGTCAGAGGGAGGGAGGGAGGGAGGGAGGGAGGGGGTGGAGCTAACTGTCTTCATCTCATGGTGCTGCTGATGGATTCACGTCGAATCTGTTTACAATAAATCGGATACACACTAGTGTGAGTGGGACCAGATCAGTGTGTGTGAGGCAAAGTCCATCTCTCTCTTTCTCTCTCCCTCACACACCTCACTCCTTCGAAGCAGTAGCACGCAGGCTTAGGCGCTAACTCTTTTCCACCTGGCTGATGTAATTTCGTGTTAGTAAAAGCAACAAGAACGCAAGCAGAAGGACTGTATGTCCACCCCAAGTCCAAGACAGCCAGCACTCTCCCTACTTCCCCATTAGTTACCCATAGGGTTTCGTTTTTATTTCTACTTAGAGCGTTCCACCACACTTTAACCGAATTCGAGCGCCGTCAACATCGAACCTACAATCTAAAACGGCTCTTGCTCCCCCTCGTCCAAACCCCGAGGATCCACGCCGAGCCTTATTTGAGCTCAGACAGGCTTCAGCGATGTCACATCTTTAGAGGAAAGAGCACACAAAATGCACTATGTTAAACCTTGAAGTCATGTCACACTGAGACGTGGAATGTATTTGCCAAACTCAGGCCTCAGACTTACAGTGAAACCCTTACGGAACGAACGTGTGCGTGTTAAGATGTGGAAGACGGAAGGGATTTTTTTTTCATTAGTGTCATTTTGTTAACCAGAAGTAGAATTATTGTCACTTTTCACACGCGGGGTGTTTTGCATATTTGTAGAATGTATTGTAGTCGTAACAGCGTGTCGTAGAATACAGCTATAATGTTACACAATGGAAAAGTGCCAATAATTTATATTTTGTGGTGTTTCGATGTGTTCTTTTTGTATTTCATGTTTTAACACAGATTTCTCTTTCGTAAACGAAGCCATTTGTGTCAGGAGTGTTGGCGAGGACCAAAGTTGTTTTGGTACACACTTGTTTCCATGCTCTGTGCCAATAGATTTATCCTTTGTTGTTTTTTTTCCTTTTTTCTTTTACTTATAAAATACAAAAAAAAAACCATAAAAAAAAATCCGAGCTACCCAAGATGATGAAAAGCATTGTATGTTGTAATCTTCAGACACCTTTTATTGTGTTTTTATTTCTTTTCTTTTCCTTGGGTATGTTTTAATGAACTGCTGTAAATTTGTACAGTTCATGTAAATTGATTGTGAGGAAGTTGTATAGATTTCTATATTTTGGAAGAAAAGGGTTTTTTTCTCCCCTCTGTAATAAAAGATTTCCTATCTTGGCAATGGTTCTCGGGTTTTCTTCTATACTCCTCCCTGTATTGTGTTCGTTCTTTCTCAGAAAGCATTGCCGAATTAAACAGCTGGTTTTGAGTGAAACGGAGGAAGCGGGACTATTCTTCTCAGGGCTGTGCTCAGGAAACAGCAGACGGGAGATGAGAGAGCCATTAGAGAAGATCAGCCTGACCTGAGTGGCTGTGCAGCTGTTCTGTCCAGCTCAAAGGGGATGTGTGTTTGTTGTCTGTGTGTGTGGCGAGAAGCTAGGGCCTGACTAAGAGAGTAACTGAAAAGCATAAAGCTCTTACACTCCTACAATTTTCGTCACAACTTGCAAGCTTTACTCAGGAAAAATGATGTTGCTGAATGGAGTGTTTTCTTATGGATCAGTCACGGCTGCAGACGAAGGAGGTTTTTGCTTCTTCTCGTTTCTAAAGTTGCTCAGCAGCCACAGTAAGGAGGAAAACTTCACTCGAATGGAGAAAGTAAACAAATCAAATTGAGGGAAGAACAAGCTCTAACCTGTATCACCAATTATGTTTGTTTATCCGGCAGGCTAAAAAAAGGCTGGTTATGTGACTGATAAGAAGGTCGCAAGGTTCACATCCCAGTTCTGCCCCTTACGGGGGCGGGGGGTTCTTCAGCCATGCGCTTAACTCACATCTGCTCAGTTGTAGAAATAACTATAAATTACCACATAACAGTTCTGGATCACAAAACCCAGCTCAGATTGTATGAAGGATTGGATAATTTTATTGGATCAGTCAAATATAACAATGCTTTCCATTTATTACTTATAGACATCAAAAGAAAACTTGAAGTCCACAATCTTAGAAACATTTTAGTTTATGATGTGGAAAAGGACTATTTTTTCACTATTGTAAAAAATGTTTAATAACTTCTAATAATTTGTATCATCTTGGCCTGAGAAATATGTGCCGTGAGTGAGTAATATAAACACTGAGGCAAATTTAAGTGAAACATGCATGCATAATTAAGCTACAGTATGATTAATAGTACTGATATTATTGGGTGTTATTTGAGTGTCCTGACAAGCACAGAGAGAGAGGGTGAGTTAGAATAAGCTGAAAATACTACAAAATAAAATCTAAAAATATTACATATAATATACTATATAAGAGGTTTGTTCAGGAGCAAGGCCCAAAATAATGTTTTGTTTTGCACTATGATGATTAAACTTCCACAGCTTATTTGCATGTCGAATGGTGGAGAGTGAAACTGCGTGAATCATGGATCAATTATTTTACCGTTCTAGCACGTTGCAGTTTTTAAGATTATTAGAGATGTAATGCCGATTACAGCTTCAAAATAAAATAGCAGTAAATAAGCAAGCAGATTTAGGACAGGGATGAAAGATATTTTTTTTTCACCTTTCCAAATATGAGGAGCACAAACTGAGGCACAGGGTAAAGTTAGGATGTGATCTGTTTAGCTTTATTCACTCAAAATGCACAATTCTTACTTCTAAAATGCATTATATGCCATGATCTTGGATCATCTTGGTCAGTGCTATATGATAATAATAATAATAATAATACATTCTGTTTAATGTAAGAAAATGTGTGTGGGGATTTGTGTTATGCTCTTGTTTGCGTTCAGACTGTTTTTCTATCGAGGCGTTACAAGATCTCAAACATTTGCATGTAGATGTTCAACAAATTGCACAACTGGTTTCTCTGCGAGTGGGTATCTGGTACATGTGCGTGTTTTACTGCGAGAATGCAGTGAGAATGAATGTCACCTACGTCAAATCTGTATTGCGCATCAGGTCACTCCTTCGCTCCGGGCCGTAGTGCACACGACACACCTTTTTCAGTTCCTCACTGTTTACGAGCAGCCTGTCACAGCTCTTTAAACCCATATTACATTGTAAATATGACCTCAGCTGTGGGAACATGGACGAATAGCGAGTTAGCATTAAAAGGTTCTTGAATTTGATTGTTTAAAACGTGTGAGTTGTTTCGGTGTATACACAGACGTGTATACACAGACATTATTTCCAACGGTAACATGAGCACCAGGTTTACTCAATCAATGCGCTCATTCGAAAACATTATTAAGTTTCCATAGTAACAGCTCACACAGAAGGAGAAGGAGTCTCCAGTGTCAGTGCTATGATGACTGGCTGGGATTTTTTTCTAGAAAAAGAGAGAGAGGGAGAGAGGTGTGTGTCAGAGAAGGGACGCTGTAATGTAAGTCATAACAGGAACTAACTTGTCTTAACGATAAATCATTCAGTCCTTCATCAGTGAATTAAACATCGTAACCGCTGTAGTACAGCCGCAGTAACACTGTTATACTGGCAAAGAGAAAGAAATCCGCTTCAGAAAGGTAACAGTAACTCGTCCAAACCCAGAGCGCATGACACACAGCAGAATCTCAGACGTGGACGGAATTGCAAAATGTGTAACCAGACGTCTTGACTCTGGCTTGTGGGAATTTTTTCTCAGCCCATTTTAGACTCATTGTTTAGTTTGAGAGCCGTGCAATATTTACATAAAAACGGGAAGTCTTCCACAGAGAAATCCACTGTGGTAAATTTCTCATGAGGAATTGGGGTTAGGAACTTCAATAGGAAAACAAAACAAAACAGTGGTGTTTTCTCTGTCTCTCGCTCTCTCAACAGCTCTGAATGTCAGTGACTTGGGGAAGGTCAGACAAACAGTCCCAGAGAGGACGGTGTGAAAGAAAGAGAGACAGAGAGAGAGACTTTCTTTTTTGCGCCGCAAGCTTCGACTCTGATGTCTTAAGAATACACAAAGGGGTTGGTTTATTTTACAGCTTTAGAGGACTAAAGTGATTTACATCCGAGCCAAACCCTGAGTAAACACACCACTCGCTCTAGTAACCAGGTGCCAGTTAACGCTCCGAAGCCTGAGCTAGCTTTATTAGTCAGATGAGAAGTATTTCGCAGTGCTAGTCAGAGCGCCGAACTGAACACGTGCTAAAGTTAAAGCCCATGGCTTGTAAACAAGTCGAGTCCCACATGCACACATTGCAAGACTGCGACGTTTCTGAGAACTGAGAGAAGTCAGCGCTACAGCTGTTTCCTGTTTTCTGCTGAAGAGAACACCGCAAACCTGAGAAACACACACACACAGAAAAAAGAGAGAGAAAGAGACAGAGAGAGAGAAAGAAAGAGAAAAGACACACACGTCCTCCATATCTGTGATATTCAAACACTCCCACACAAATCTAAACACTTCTAACCACCACTTGCACTCCCACCTGCTGTTCTTCTTTATGCATTGTAACAGCTCGCCACACACACACACACACACACACACATACCCACACACAGACATGCATATTCCTATAAACCTGGCCTCAGTTTTGCCGAAGAACAGTCAATATTTACACAATGTTCCTTGTGCTGTACTTAGAGAAAATGATGTAAAGCAGGATTTTACACTAGCGCATGTAACCCAGTGTTTCACTAGTGCTTGGTACCATCAAGGTAGGAAGTTTTCTCAGTACTCCGGATTCATGTCTGAAACCCTGGCCCCCCAAGAATTCCTTCAATAGAAAAAAAAAAATGGCTTGGCTTTTGAAGGATAATACATGACCTCATACTGCTCTCTGCACCACTTGCACAGTACAGGAACTTTACTGGGATTAGCCCCCACATCCCCCGTATAGTCCTGACCTAGGTTAAAGGGATTTCCATATATTTGGGCCTATATTAGACTTTCTATTTTGATGGTACCCAAGCACTAGTGAAACACTGGTGCATTAGTGTATAGAGAAATAAAGGTGGTGTTTATTCTCATAGAGTTCTGTTATTCTGCACAATCAAACATTCAGGTTTGACTCAAACACAAAAAACATACAACAACAGTATACATGTACAGTATATAATCTATAGAAAGCACACTAGGGACACAACTAGAGCTTTGTTCAGAACCGGACACTCGCAAAGAAATGATCATTCTCATGTCACTTTAATACTTTAGAGACAATGCAGTGCACTGGATTATGTCTGAGAGCATACACAACCTGTCTCTCGAACCTCTCGGTCATATTCCTTTATGTTTTCTCAACCGCAAGCTCATAGGTTAGCGGGTAGAGAATTATTGTGCTGATCCGTTCATCGAGGAAGCTGCCAAGAAGAAGCCACGAACCATCATTGTGGTCTGATTGTTGAGTTCTGTGAGTAGAGTTTAGACTCACGTGCAGCACACAGTGAAAGTCAAATAAGAGAGAGTAAACTAAAATAGAGAGACTGTTACAGGCGAAATAGAAGCCACACATTTACGTTGGTAGAGGATGCAGTGAGCTCATTCAGCTGAGAGTCATCAGTGTGTGTGGAGTCAGTGGACAGCTCAGTGTGTAAGGGATGTGTGCTGGAGCTATAATGGGGTTTATGTAACAGTAGCGATGTTGCTGTTTAGAGCTGCACTGGAATCAGATGTAAATACAATTAGAGCTCCATTTCTTCAGCCTTATCTTTCTAAAGGGAGTATGGTGTGTATGGTGCATACACACACACACACACACACACACACTTAGAGCCATGAACGTGCATGTTGGCTTACGGGCAACTAGAGATTAAACTCATAATCTTCTAAATAAATATCTTAAACCTTGTTTACTTATTCAGCCATTAACATGATTCTAGATTTCATGTTATTTTTTGAGATCAAACAAAACCCGAAGACGTCTTAAACATCGGATGATGTGTACTGTAGGTGCTGTATCTGCTGCTAAACTCAACATCCAATCCTTACACACTTACATCATGACTAAAATTAACTTCACTAGATTTGTTTTTTTTTACCCAAATAGCGTGAACTTGAGCATGAATTCAGCAAGGAACGTTAACAACATGACCAAAACCAATAAACTTCTTATCATTTACTGAGCTGTACTGTACATACTGCACAAGCAGTTGTTAAGGGGGAAACCTCATCTTCTATACCTCTTATCTTGTATACCATGTGCAGGTTATCCCAGGAGACTTTGGGCACAAGGCGGGGTACACCCTGAACTGGGTGCCAATCCATTGCATAACACACACACACACAATGTGTGCCTAATGTGAATGTGTTTGGACTGTGGGAGGAAACCAGAGTACCTGAAAGTAACCCAGTCCACCAACATGCAAACAACATGTACACAGACCCGAGTCGGGAATTGAACCCTGGAGTAACCACAACGCCACCATGTCACCTAAGGGTGTGAAACCTATACATCACTAATTAAACTTAGATGACTAGCTTGTTAAACATAAAATAATCCATGTTTTTCTCCATGTTGTAATTGTCCAAGCTCTGACTTTGCACTTCTGTTGTTAGTCGAATGTGGCATTGTGCTTTATCTGGGAGCTTGACAGCTCGGTCCTTGCTAGCTATTCACACACACACACACACACACGCACACATAAGCAATCTTTTCAACAGGTGGCATGTTACATTCTTTAAGCACCGCAAAAATAGAGAGAGAGAGAGAGAGAGAGAGATTCATCCACACCATTCCACATAGCAACTCCTGCTATTGGCCATATACGTGCTCTACGTGCAATCTAGTGTGTGTGTGTGTGTCACTAGTTGGAAGCGAGTGCACTGTGTGATGTCTTGCCAGGAAGTGGGGGAGGGTCTCTCCTTTCAAAATAATGGTAAAAGTGAATGAGTGGGAAGTTCTTTTGCTGTGAAGATGGACAGAGCTAAGCATAGTTATCCAGCACACACACACGCACACAGTAGGGTGGTGGTGGGGACTCTCAGCATGTAAACAACCCCCACAACTTCACGGCTTTCTTCCTTCTCCAGTCTTCACTCCTCTTTTTCTCACCAGGAATGGACGGGAAGAGTTAGTCCTGACTTCACCTTCATGCATCCGCACCTGGTGAGATGAGAGTGCTTAAATCTTTCATTGCACTCTTTAGACGTTTCTTTCTTCAGCGTCTTATGCAGACTTCATGCAGTGTTTATTTATTTATTATTTAATAGACTTTTCAGGTTATTACATCAGATTTGTACACGTTTACAAGAAATACATGCAAGAAATTTTTTTTGTTTGTTTTCATTCATTTGATTTAAAAAAAAAAAATCCAATATCAAATATAAAATGTAACACAACCAGATATTTTAATACAAGGGGTGTTCTAGTCAAGCCAGGACTTGTAATTGTGCAGAATAAACAGAACACAGTTATGAGAGTAAGAACTTCCTTTATTTCTCTATATAATCCTCTGCTACACTAATGCACTTATCCCAGAGTTTCACTAGTTTCACTCCACTTTATATTCTCTGCAGTTCCCAAATGATCATGCAGTAGCACACTTCCCTTATCCTATCATACTGTTTCCTGATAAGGTCACTAAAGGTCACCAGTGAGTACGCCGTGTGAGCATCTGATGTTGCTCTGATGTCATGTGGGTGCTGGAAATGTGAACGTTCCAGACCCCAAAACTGGCTGAGTCAGTCATCATTTCTCAGTTTATTTCTTATATTTAATGATTGTTTTATTTAAAATTAAATGACTTACCTGTTAACCGAGCAAACTGTGTTTTTTGCGGGCTGGTAAATAAGGAGAGAGAGCGGTGGATGTAATATACCTTGTGCTTTGCTTGTTAAAGAGAACTGAAATGGCACTTCAGAAAAATTTTACTCAGCATGATGGACGGAGAAAACAGCCATGTTGCTAGAGAAAGGTTACTATAGCAACAGGCCTGAGCCTTGTTTCCCTGCCTGATAATCGATTTTAAAGTGAGATGAGCATGTGCGCCTTGTCAGACATTAGAGAGGCTATAAGATTTAAGGACAAATATGTTGGCTCCATTTTGGTGTCACAAAGATAGAAAGAAAAGAGGAATAGAAAAAAGGTCAGGTATCAACACATCTCTCACTGCTCATAACCTTTAAACAGCATGAGCTGAGTGTGTGTGTGTGTGTGTGTGTGTGTGT
>JAQMYG010000012.1:27583300-27593648 GCA_030014215.1 Clariallabes teugelsi
GTATCAACACATCTCTCACTGCTCATAACCTTTAAACAGCATGAGCTGAGTGTGTGTGTGTGTGTGTGTGTGTGTGTAATTTCAAACTGTAATGTGTTTGCTTTATGTGTGCGTGTGCTTCTTATGCAAGGTCCTGGTCAAATAGCAGATAGTGACACCACCAGTGATATTTAGAGAAAAGTGTCCACCCCATACAACCCCCTCCCCTTTATCTCCCTCTCTCTCCCTCTCGAGCGTTGGGAACATTTCTGGTTGCTACTATCTCAGTCCCAGAAATAGAAGCCCTCTGAAAGACTCATATCAGTCAGGACCAGCCTCTTGGCCTTATATGGCTTGACCAGGATTCCTACTCACACAGCCTCTTTTGGTCTATATAGTTTTGGTGTTCAGGACACAAGCCTATAAACCTCACTCACATCCGTCTCAGTTGATCAGATCAAAGGTGGGCTGCGCTAAACACAGTCACATGTAGAGGTGACCTGGGATGCACGAAGCAATGCGTCATGATTCATCCACAATGTCATCAAAGACACTGGTGTTACCAGGTTCATGCTACTTGGATAAAAAAATAAATAATCCAGTGAAGCTAATTCCAGTCGTGATATAAGTGTGTGAGGATTGAAGGTTGAGTTTAGCAGCAGATGTGTACAGTACCTACACATCATTCGATGTTAAAGATGTCTTCGGGTTCTATTTGATTTCAAAGAATTACTAGAAATATAGAATCATGTTAATGGCTGAGTAACTATACAAGGGTTAATACATTTATAATTTATTTAAGGAAGATGTATAACATGACAAATCCCTCCAAAGTAAACAAATCCCTCCAAAGTGTTAAATTAAATACAGCTAGAACTTTCAGAAAACATGTGACTCAGAATCATAATATAATAAGGCTTACACATCATGCATGAATTTGCATTAATTAGTCTTCTGCAATACTTCCAAAATGTGACTATCATGAACTATATGGATAAAAAGTATTTGGCTGAACCTGTTAAATATTAAATTCAGGTGATTTAATCAGGCACCTTTATCCCCAGTGAAGGGCAATCTTAATGCTTCAACATACCAAGACATCTTGGACAATGCTATGCTTCCAACTTGGTGGCAACAGTGTCCCAGTGCACAAAGCACTGGACTATAAAGACATGGTTTGATGAGTTCAGTGTGGGTGGAAGATCCTTGAAAGACCCATCCCCCCCATCCCCAAAAGCAACATTGGGATGAACTGGAACGGAGATCGCGAGCCAGTCCTTCTAGTTCGACATCAGTGCCTGACCTTATAAATGCTCTACAGAATGAATGGGCACGAATTCCCACAGAAACACTTCAAAATCTTGTGGACAGCCTTTCGAGAAGAAAGAAAAGCTGTTATGGCTGCAAAAAGGGACCAACTCAATATTGAAGTAGATTGGATACACGGCCGCTGCAGATTCTTCTGTTAATATAGTGTATGTCTGCATGTAGCATTACAGTCCCCAAAAGGCATTTTATTTCACATACACATGAAAATCCTATAGGATCAAAATATTTGATAAGTCAAATGATTTGGAAACTTTCCTACTGATGAAATGTGGTTGCAGTTGGTCAGTGGAGATGGATGAAAATAGCACTGAAAGACTGTCTGTATCAACGAGCCATTTGTGACCAGATCATCCAAAAACAGATGTTATTACTGAGTCTGAGCAATACATAGAGTAGACTAGGACAGCTGAGGATTTTGGAGGAAGTGTGTGTTGTGTGGGAGAACAGCAGAGTCTGACTCTAAACAAGATTATGTGTGTGGCAGCATTGTGGCGTAGAGGTTAGCACTGTCACCTTGCACCTCCAGGGTCCGGGTTCGATTCCCACTTTGGGTCTGTGGGTGTGGAGTTTACATGTTCTCCCTGTGCTTGGTGGGTTTCCTCCGGGTACTCCGATTTCCTCCCACAGTCTAATTGCCTTTGCCAAAAAAATGTAGTGTGTGAGAGTGATATGATGCATTTGACTAAAGCAGCAAATAAGTTCAGCAGGTGACATCAAACCAACATGGTTGTTCAGACCAAGAACCTTACATACAGCAGCACTTATTACATTTAAATCAGCTGATTAGAACAGGAGATTTGATAGATTATGTGTAGTGTGTAGGCGTGTGTGTGTTTATCTACATAATCAGTAAGGACGTTTGTTATTGTTCTTTTACTTTCACTCTGTCCTGCTGTGGAAACTCAGAGGAAGCGATTTCTGATTGGCACTCGAGGTAACTCCCCTACATTCCACACCCGAGTGTGTCACATCTGATGAAATAGTGAAGCAGTGAGCTGAAATCAGGATCTGCTTTTCACAAATGTCTTCTGTTTCACAGCTATTTGTTGTTTCTTGCTGAGATTTTTTTTCTCCCTTTGGTTGAAATTCTCTTTTATTTACTTACACCATTTCTCCTGGAATCAGTGTACGAGTAAGGTAGAATACCCTCTGAGCACGGAGCTCTCATAGTGGCTGACACTGATACCAGCACTGGAAGTTTGCACACCAGCAATGTGCCAGAATCAGTTCGTTATTATGAGCTATTTTATGGTGCTGCAAATGAGAAATGTTGAGTTTATTATGTAGTGTAATGGAAATTTCCCAGGTTCAAGTAATAAGTAATAGATTAGAACACTGAAGACTCACTCACACACACACACATACAAAAGCATTTAGCTAGTGAATTATTCTCAATAAGACGAGTCTCAGTGGATGTGTTCGTCTGAGCAGAAGAGAACACAAATTAGTATAATTTCTCCAACTGATTGGATGATGAATCCTCACAAGAAGCACAGAACTGTGTAGAGAGAGAACACAGTGTGTAAAAAGCAGATGAACACCCAATTTTTCTACCTTATCATTACTATTCGGACACAAATGTACTTTTGTAGCTGTTCAGGTCGGTGTAAAACAATATCTTTCCTATATGTCCATTATTTCTCATATCCTACTTTTTTTTTTTTACTTACTTCTGGTTACCTGCACGATGTCAGCATTAGAGCATGTCCACTACATATTTACACAGCAGACATGCTTTTAGGGGCTATTTGTCTGAGCCTTTGGCTTTGCTGTTAATCCTGTCTGTGCTTGTAATACCAGTATTTTAATCTGTGTCTGGTTGTGTGTGTGTGTGTGTGTGTGTATGAGAGAGAGGCAAGGCTCAGGATGAGGTGGAAGCAGCCTATGAAGTTCCAGCAGATGGGCAATGAGGTGATTTCCTGCCCAGTCACACCTCATTCAAGTGGGCAAGGACAGCAGCAGGGGAGAGGACGCACACACACACACACACACACACCCACGAATACCTGACCTCACACTGCCCAACTAAAGCTGGATTCAACTTACCTTGGAAGTGAGAAGTCAGAGTTTGGAATAATGTCAAATATTCCATTTGGATAGCAACAAGAGATTGACTGGCATGCAGAAACAAATTTAAGGAAAAACTTAGCTCATTAGTTGTTTAAAAGGGGGAAAAACTCCAGGCACTACCTACATGCGCTTGCAAAAAGCTCATATTGCTTGAGCAAGAAAGCAATAAAAATGAGGACAGGAATTAACTACATGTTTTGGGGAATTTACAGTGCTCATGTGTTTGCTTACAGCATAGATTTCCCCTTTATAATACTTTTGTGGCTGTTTTTTTGTTGTTGTTTTTTTAAAATCCCAACCTCTGGCCTAGATCTTTTTGTGTATACGGGTGTGTTCCCAAAAGGCAGCAATTAAAGCAATTATCCTAATTAAAAGCCACCAAAACACTGACATCTGGGACTATTTCTCTAATCAGCAGTGTGTGTGCGTGTGTGTGTGTGTGCATGCAGTTACATCATCCCAGAACTTACTTGCTAAAGATCACTGGCCTACTAGTAAAGTGTTTGGAGATGATCATCACCATAAGCCTCCTTTAGGATGGCTGATGTTGTCCTTATATAACATGTAGGCCTGAAAATGATCCAAAATGTTTACAACAATCTCAACCTTCCCAGGTTCTTCTGTACCAGCTCACATAAGATGGTTGCTTTCAAAACCCAAATTGGCTAGCACACACCTAACTACCTAAAAGCACTTATCATTCCCTTCGCTGCTCTAGCACTGGTTGGGTGGAGCCACCATCTGGCAGGGTACAAAGTGGGAATGTGTCATAGCTCTTCCCTCTTCTGGGGGGAAATAGTGATGTGGACTTCCCTTAGATGTTCATATTAATTAGTTCATAGAAATGAGGTTAATTTCCAGGTTAAAAGACACAACCTTAGACACAAAGCCACAGGTCAGCCACAAGGTCACTACAGAGTGATGTTCGTTCGTTCTTTCTTTCTATCCATCTATCTATCTATCTATCTATCTATCTATCTATCTATCTATCTATCTATCTATCTATCTATCTATCTATCTAAACTATCTATCTATCTATCTATCTATCTATCTATCTAAACTATCTATCTATCTATCTATCTATCTATCTATCTATCTATAAAACAGCAAAGTACCTGAGTAAACATTTGGTCTTTTGTAATCTGTCATACTGCCTTCAATTAAAGGTGCAGCCTCTTTATTAGCACCTACAATAATGAAGTCACAGTAGGGGCTTTGTTTTCCTCAGAAATCCTCAAAACAATTGAACTTCAATAGTTCAATAGGCTTCAATTAGTGTTCAGAACTCACATTCACTTATAAGTTAAAAACTATATATTATATATAATTGAATCTGAGTCCTGTTATTATAAGCCTAAACAATAGGCTTATATACTGCAGGGTTCATGGGCTATGGGCTTGGTAAACTGAGATTTGGCTGTTGTCCCTCCCCTCATTTGCATGCATTCTCAGGTGTATTGGCTGTGAATCAATGTGCATGTGTTACCCTAGGCCTCTTTCTTTTAGTTAAAGCTAGTTCTGCCATGGTCACTGGTTGCACCCAGTGCTTAATTTAAAACAATATGACAAGAGCACACCTAATCATTTATGCTCTCTCTCTCTCCCCCCAAAAATTGCACCCAAAACATGATGTTTTTTGTTCATATCGATTAATAAAAATTATAATGGATGGTTCCGTCTACGTGCTGTCTGGCACATCTGATGACGGATATACATCCACCATTTCAGGGGCAGTTATTTACAGGGTTGTGTTGTCAGATTGATGACCATGTGTTTCTGAGCACTTGGGGTGAAGGACCTTGCTCAAGTGTCTAACAGTGGCGACCCGGCGGTGTCAGGGCTTGACTGAGGATTTCCCGGTCAGCAGTTTAACACGTTAACCACCGAGACACCCCTGCCCCAGGTTACTGTCCTAACCTGAGATTAATATTTGATTTAAAAACCAAAGCTGGTTAAGAACTTAAGGATCAAATACACACACACACACACACACACACACACACATTGCATATATATTTTCAATGTATTGTGATGTTTGTTTTTCCCATACAGTAATATGCAATATTATGTATCTAATGTAAAGTTATGTAATGTGTTTTGTTTCAATGTACCGTTCAGATAAGCCCCAGGTCCAATATTTTAGCATTTATGTAACAAGTTAAAGTTTTGTGTATATGTGTGTTAAAGTTTCAGCTTTAATACCTCTCAGATACTGCTTTTTTTATACCTTAAATTCATTTAATTTCACTCCTTCTCCAAATGTGCTGTTTCAGTGTCTATGTAAATAAGTTACTGCTGAGCAATGCCCCATCAGAGGGGTTCTTCTTTTATGGGGTAAAAATAAGTGAAAAATCGAATCGGCATGTTAAAAAAAGGACAAAAAAGAAAAGAATATTTTTTTGCCTCACATTTTGGGTTGGTACACAGACACTTTACACTATAGATCAATCTGAATGTATAAACATGACCAAAATGTCAATTATAATATGCATAACTGGTCCCCTTTACTGTAAAAGAGATGTTATTGTAACTAGCAGTTTAAAAACTATGTTTCAACATTACATGATAGTCATGAAAATATCAAGAAAAAAGTGGGACCACAGCTCTGTTAGCTTTTCCAGCATGAAAGAGATGAGAGGCGGACTGAGGCAGACGGTTTCTCATTGTGCTTGTGAAGATGTTGGAAACAGTAATGTTACACAATTGGTGCAGTGTTTACTGAACTGGATTGTGTACAACAACCTGCCACTACTAATACAAAGACTAGGCTGCTGCACTGTCACGCCCAAAATGTATTCATACAGAGCAGGTGCATCGTATTTCATCTGAACACCTGCCTCTAACGTCGTCATGAGCACACTGATGTCATTCAGTCTTTTCTCTTTTTTTATTCTTTTGTATATTCTTTTTTACACTTACACAAAGTTTTTTCCTTGAGACGAAAAGACGGGCTCTCCGCCTGGCAGCAAGTCTGTTTTCTGTCTTACACAGAGGATTGTGGACAAACACACTCAAAAGGCAGGAGAGAAAGAGAAGACACCCAAACACAGCCTGGGAAAAGTGAGATGATGGATAAACAAAGAGTGTGTGGGTGAAGTTTCCACGCTGCACACACAGTAATGATGTATCTGTGTGTGTCTAAGGTGTGTCAAAGGCATAGATGTGTGTGTAACTGTGAGTAGTTTTTTTTATGTATATACATCAGAATTTTTACATCAAAATCTTTTCTGAGTGATGCTTGATTTATAATGAGGTTTGACACAGCGATGTCAAGTGTGATCCAGTCTCTTTACAGCATGTGCTGCACGGTCCTCACTTAATCATTTTATCTCCATATTCCCCCCCGTCTCTCATTCATCCCTTCACAATCAGTCCTTTTCAAAAGGCTGTTTGGAGAAGGAGAGAAAGACAGGAGGTTAAGCCTTAGTACGGGCTTGGAATAAATGAGCTACACACAATCGATGGACTCTGAGAGGTGAAGGCTTTATTCTATGCTAATGCCCACAGCATGCACAGAAACAGAGGACACTTGAAGGTTGCCTGAAATGTGTGCACATTCCATGTAGAGATGAAGACCACCTGGAGGAAGCAGAGAGGGAAACAAGTGAGGGCATTTACAAATGAGAGCTCCAGTGAACACAATGTATGAAACAAAGCTTAAAAACACTGCTGATGATTTCTTTGTTTCTTTCTACAGTACATTTAAGCCAAGCGTCAAATTTATACGAACTGTCTGACTGAACAGAATTGGTATGTTGAACAGACGTGTGTGGAACATATACAAAATACCCCCATAATGATATGAACAAGTGATAGTCTTGACATTGTGCATACATTTAACTGATTTCACTAAATACTTGCTTTTAATGAAACAAAGATTTAAAGCTTATAGCCTACAGATGTGTAGTTTATGCATGTGGATTGTATGTGTGGGTGTGTGTCGGTTGCTTGGACACATGCTTGTCCTTCAATAAACATTTGCATTTACATCATTTGCCATCGCTCCTTTCCAGATCCACAGAAGAGGTTTGAAGCCTCTATCGATAAATACACACTAATACTGGATCACTAGGTCACACACTGAGAATAGCATCAGTCAAAAACAATCTCTCCTGGGGAGGTAATGCAGTAAGAAAAGTACAAATTAGCCACATGAGAGAACTAATTAGCATAGACCAACAGCCTCTTCCAAACAACACGACACAATCAAGCCTACTAATACCAAGATTTTCGATTTTGAGTCAAATAGTACACAAAAGGCAGTTCAAGATTGATGAGCTTAAAGCAGAGATAGTATAGACAGGTGAATAACGCTAGTATAACATCTAAAAGAAAATGACTGAAAAACATCATCAGTTTGGAAGCAGGTGAGCAAGAGGAAGTGGAAAACTTTAGATACTGCGGTTGTGCAGACGCCACCCTGTACACCACTCTCAAATCCACCACATACACAGGTGCACTGTGAACGACGCAGGGAAAGTTGTTAATGATTGCCAGTATGATGAAACCTTACCACTAGCGCAATGAGATGATGCCATAAACTGGGAAAATTCAATGGAAATGGTGGTTTATGTAATGTAAGTAGTGTATATTACATATGTGCTACTGTACAAAATCCCTGAGATACTGTAATGTGGAATGTGTGTAACACTAAGTACATGCTGCAGGATGCATAGACAGTAGATATGGTGTAGTAGATGTATCTAATGTGAGTGGCTGTGATGTGTAACCTGGGATTAGTGTTTTAGGTGATGCATCATGAAAATAAAAGTCATGGAATGTGTATTTAACAGCCTCAGTGACTGAACTGTTGCTCACTCTCTGTTCCTCATGTTCACTCACTCATTCTCTTCCTCACTCACTCACTCACTCACTCATGCAATCTCTTTTTCTCACTCTACACTCATTTTCTCACTCATCTAGAATCATGTAAACACACACGATACCTGTGATTTCAGTGCTGCCTTGTGCGAGGTCTGCGGAGGTTGGGAGCGCCACAGATGCTGATAAGGTTCAACACCTGGCCCAAGGTCATAAACAGCAAATGGAAAATGCAAACTGTGACAGACGCAATCTAGTTCTGACTGACCCTGTTGTGGGAAGGCACATTTGGGAGGTGTGAATGGCACAGTCTCCTGTCAGGAAAGCAATATACCGTCCAGGCTGTTTCAAGATACCTTGTGATTCCAAGCTTTTGATCTACTTTCCTGTCGTTCACATTCTTTAACCCAAAGCCTGCTTGCTTAGCCTGGTTTAGTGCATTCAAGCCCTTTACCTGTTTTTCTACTGATTCGCCCTTTTCAGCATAACCACCTCCTGTTTTTAATAAACACCCTGCACAGGCACCCATCTGGCACCGAACCTTTACTCGATAAACATAATAGCGTGTGTTCAGGTCAGCAAACACTT
This sequence comes from Clariallabes teugelsi, assembly GCA_030014215.1. Classification (NCBI taxonomy): domain Eukaryota; kingdom Metazoa; phylum Chordata; class Actinopteri; order Siluriformes; family Clariidae; genus Clariallabes; species Clariallabes teugelsi. Next base: position 27,592,088 of record JAQMYG010000012.1, read on the forward strand.
TAGTGAGCACTATGTACTGCTCGGGGTCACTCTAGTTCAACATGCTCATGTAAGAGTTGCAAATTTGGTTATTTGTTTAGAGAAGGAGGAAGAACGAGAGACTGACAGAAGCAGCCTGGTTCAGGATTTGCAGGTTCAGGTTTTTCTTGTATTAGTTCTTCTGTTCATATTTGTCTTTGAGGCAGAGATTCTTTATTCCAGATTAAGGGTTAAGGTTTATTAGTTCACCGTACAGAGTTCTTACTCACCCTCAAGTTTAAAATACACAGCTGTATGAACATTGACATGAGAACAAATAAATGAAGAAACACCAGAAACAAAAATGTGTGTGTGTGTGTGTGTGTGTGTGCTTAGAGAATGATAACCTCATTCACCTGTCTTCTTATCTCCAGAGATCTAGGCTGTCTTACACCTCACAGTATGTGTGTGTGTGTGTGTGTGTGTGTGTGTGTGTGTGCATGAACATGGTGCAGCATCTGTATTTTTGCTACAGTTCCAAAACACCACCTTATAAAGGGAATGATACTGTTGGCCTGATAAAAGGGAAACTCGTAAGCAGGTTGTGTAGAGAGACGTGTGACTGAGTGTCTGTTCGCAGAGAAAGAGAAAAGTTCTTCTGTTCCAAACATCGTGCTTGTGAAGACATTGTGAAAAGTGTTAAGCAAGGCTGGTAGATCATAATAGTTGAATGGACACTGACATTGATGAGTATTAAATGTACAATGGTATGAGAGAGAGAGAGAGAGAGAGAGAGAGCAATTACATAACAATACAGGTCTCTTCTCATTGGCTTCTCATTAAGTTCGGCTTCGTTACAAAATAATTCATCAGTTTCTGCAGAAGATAGATGATGAGTGCTGAAGGATCATTTGCATATTTTTAGACTACTATTTCTCTTTCTCTCTCTCTCTCTCTCTCACACACACACACACACACACACACATACACACACATTTATATGTATGCACTCGGAGTAAATATCACTATTACAATGAACCACGTTCACCGTGACTTACGCACTGATGTACTGCTCTTCCCTTTTATGTCTCTTTTCTTTAGTGTGGCTTAGTAGAAATTTATACTAAATTAGTAGGAATAGATTTCTTACAAAAGAAATGTCTTATCAAAGACAGATGTCTGTCTTATCAAATCTCATCAAAGATTTTAAATGAAATAAATTACTTAGATTTTTTGGGACTCTAAAGGTACAAAAGAAATATGCAAGATGATATATGATCAAGTTGTAAAAAAATTTTTTAGTATTTAGTATTTACACAAAACCTGAAGTACTGCTGAAGATGAATTTATGCACATTTATGCATAAAAATCACATAATGGTCAATTCAATTCAACTGTAGTTCTATGTGTCCTGTTCTCTCATTAAAAAGTCTTGGTGCCATTTTATGATCCTCCTTTGCAGAATGTTTCCATCTGGTTCCAAAAATTTCCATATCAAAAACATTTCCAGCTTTTTATCTATTTTAACCCAGACCTTTACTTCATCGTCATATTTAACCCACACACCAAAGTAAAGATTTCTTTTTGCATTACAACCCAGTGT
>JAQMYG010000012.1:27623628-27635292 GCA_030014215.1 Clariallabes teugelsi
CTTTTGTTAGCATCTAATTAAGAGTATCAGTATCTGTAATGAGTAATGAGTTGTGCATTCTCCTCTGACTGTACAGTAGAGTCAGAGTTACAGATTTACAAAAAGAAATGTCTATATCTTGATTGATCTAAAGTAATAATCGTATATACACTATAATTGAGCAATACCTCATGAGAGGGTATTCCAGTCTTTCATTTAAAGCTTATGTAGAAATTTTTTTACTAGGAATGCATTCTTTCATCTCAGAAATATTGCACAGATGAGAAAATTATTGTCACTTCATGATGCAGAAAAACTAGTTTGTGTCTTTTATCACTTGTAAGTGGGATTATTATAATACCTTACTGGTTGGATGTTCAACAAGGTGCATAAATAAGCTCTAGTTAGTCCAGATGCAGCAGCAAGTGTCCTTACTAGGACCAGAAAATACAAGCACATCACCCCTATCTTATCCACACTGCATTGGCTCCCAATGAAATTGATTGCATTAATATAAAAGTACTACTATTGACCTATAAAGCACTAAATGGTCCCTGCCACAGTGCCTAAGTGAACTGCTGGCGTTTAATGGTCTGCCTACTTTGGTCAAATGATACAGGCTGTTTTTTAGTACCTCGTATTATGAAAATTACAGTTGCGTTTTTTTTTTTTGCTGAAAGTGCTTCCATGACTGGTTTTGAATGTGGGTTTTGGCAGGCAGCTGCTCTTTGTAGTACTGCGGACTGGCATACTTTCACATATGGTGCAACAGACAGTGTAATTAATAATTGTTAGAACCCTCATATCACATTACTTGATCAGAACTAACTATTTTAATTATTTTGTTTGTACTGTTCATGCTATGAATAGTCATAGTATTCCGATAGCACATCCTACGTAGGAATTTTGAGTTAAGGGGCATTTGCCCACTCTTTCGCAGTCTTTTCACTCTGCTTTCTTCCTACTTGATGGTAATTATGACCTTTAGTTAATGACCAATGATCTTGCCCATAACCTTGCTCAAGCTGCCTTATTCTGCCCAAGTCTCATCATTTGTCTAACAAGTAACAAACTAATTCCAGAAGACAAAGCCTGTTATTTTATTAGGATAGTAAATGCAAGGATCCTTTATGCAAGGACGCTTCATCATCATAAACTATTAAATTGACTGTTTCATGCATTTAGTTTAGAATATAAAATGAGAGAATATATAGTGCCATATTATCTGACTATCAAAGAAGGAACAAAAATTGGGCATGACACTCCTGTCTCATATCTGTAGGCTATATTGCCAGTACTGGTATTTTATTAAGTGGCAGCACTGGAATGAGAACAGTGAATCCAGCTGTGACAGGATGTGGCATGTGCAGTGAGTCAGAACAAAGAACCAGGGGCCTCTAAATGCATTGTGGGATGACAAAAAGCAGTAATGCAACTGAAGCTGTTTGGCTTTCTGTGGCAGAAATTTTTTATTTTTTTTGCCTTCTTGCCTTCATATGAGGTAAGGAAGAACTATCATAATTTCTGTCAAATCGAGAGTAGCATATTGTCATGAATGCGTATAGATGTAAAAACGTCAAATGATTTTTAAAAAATGCTTTTTTGATGCCTTGTATCTGTATATGTGATTGAAATTAAATCAACAGACAGACACTATAGCTCTCAGAGGTATAAAAACTCAAATATGAAAAGGTGATAACAGTATATGAACACTCAACAGTTAGAACTGAGAAACTCAGAAAAACAAACATGGAGACGTCCGTGTTCGACCAGACAGAGGTCGAAAATGACATAATTCTGTGTTCCCACTTCTAAGGTAAGTCAAATACAGCATTAGACAGGGAGAGAAAAGATAACATGGGTGGTTTTATAGTGGTTCATCAAGTAAAATAGGCTAAAAATGTAGCCAAGTGGACGGAAGTCAAATTAGGGAAACAGATCAAAGTTTCCTAAAAACAAGAAGAAAGTGTTAACACTGAACCACCAGGTTCCCAGTCGTTTTCACCCTTGTGACAGCCACAAGGCTAGGTGTTAAAAGCAATTCTCAGCTTTTTGTCACTTCACACTAATTCGCACCCACCCTTTTTAACTTTAACATTGAGATGTGGATCACACACAGATATAAAACAATTGCTGATGATGTCTCTTAAATGTGTGTCAACAACTTTGAGGATTTTAAACATTTTGGACAAAGGAAATATTCTGGATTTCCAAATCTTACCAGAAACTAGACATTAGGGGTATGACAGAACACTTCATTGAATTTGTACCATTTGGTAAAGGATGCTCGGTTCGGTGTGTTTTGTGAGCTTTAACTAGTGCTGAAAGAATTCCAATTAATGTTTGATATTGATTTAACTATTTAAAATGTTCTAATCTAATCGTTGTACATGTTTATACATACTTTTAAATCTTTCATTCATAAATGGATACATTTTTAAGCTAATGTCAGGATATTAAAAGACATCATGTAGCAAAAGATTAAAATATCATACCAGAGATATGGAGTTGATACATGTTTTAAAAAGAAAGATGAACCAGGTAATCATACACCTCTTATAATCTTAATGTTACACAACTTACTGTATGCTTTAGAAAATTCCATGGGGCACATTAACCTGTCTGAAATATTCTATAATAAAACATAACATCCTTCCCATTTCTTGAGTAATATCACTTGACTTGCAAAGACCTCTAACAGGATTTGTTAAAAAATACACACATTAAGATCTTAGCCTATATTTCCTTATGTAAATATTACATACTCTCCAATGTGGACAAAAGAATATGGACACCTGACCATCACACTCATATGTGCTTATTTCTCAAACAATAGCCACAAAGTTGTCAGAACACAATGGTACAGTGTCTTTATATGCTGTAGAATTTACATGTCAGTATCACTTCACTATTACTACGAGGCCCAAACCTGTTCCATCATTACAATGCTTCTGTGCATGAAACAAATTTGAGTTAAGGTTGTACCAGAAGAACTTGAGTGTTCTGCACAGAGCCCTGACTGAACTCGACCCCACTGAGCACATCTGGGATGAACTGGAGCCCCCTCTCCATCCCAACATCAGCGCCAGACCTCACTGATGCTGTTGTAGTTGAATGAACACAAATCCCCAAATCACTGCCTATTAAAAGTAAATGCATGCAAACCTCCTACTGAATAACTAGAAAACATTTTATTCACTGCTGAACTATGAAGCTGTGAAATGATTTGCAATGTTTTGTTCTACACAGAAAGGCACATACTGTACCTTTGTGACAAACCATCCTAGTGTTCTTGCATTATTAAACAGCAATATGTAAGATATATTGGCAGGGTAAATATAAGATAAACTAATACGCAGTATCCATATTTTTTATTAGACAGAGAAAAGAAAGAAAATGGCAAAAATAATCTCTTTCATACATTGTATTTCCTTCATTTACAGCATACAAATATATTTGTTTGTGTTTTATCCTGGAGCCAAACAGAGAGGCAGAGTAAATCAAAGCAGGATTAATCTCTGATCTGAGATCTGTCACAACAAAGACAATGATTGAGGCCAGAATAGTTAGCAGATTGAACGCTCCTTTCACTTTCTTACATATTTTCATATTCATATTTTCTTTAATCTGAAGTGCAGTTGCGTGACAGTTTGACAATGCTTCAAAACTAAATGATCTCAGAAATGTCAGTAGGCACAGTAGATCAGTTTATGGGAAGCTAAGCCATAAAATGAAGAAGTCAATGAAAGCCTTGGGGTCCAATCTCGCTTGATTTGAACTAAAACGTTTTGTTTAGGACCAGCTCTCTATGTATTCGTAGCTGATGGGTTGAACACGATCGGCTATGAAGCAAAGAATCAGCGACAGAAATACAGTATCCCGCACAAAGTTTATATAAAGATCATTTTAAAAGATCAAAACTGGGGTTATAATATATGTATATATTTATCTATCTAGAAAATCTTGCAGAAGGCTGGAATGTTTCAATCATCTGTCATGGAGAGTCCAAAAGGATCAGGAAACATTTGAGAGGATCATGAGAGGTCTAGTTAACATTAAGTGCTATGGATATAAACTTGACCATGCTGGAAAAAACATCATTGTAGCAAGTAAAAATATTATAGGTTGCAATAAAACCGAATATAATTATTAGATTATTTAAAAATATTTCCCCTAATTCCAAGCTTTGTGCTGTAAATATTTATATCTATTGTCTGTCTTCCTTCTATAAATGTCAGCAAAATGATCTGCCAATAGAATGTTTTAAATTCCAAATCGAGTAAAAATGTCTGGAAATATATATAAATATCTTTTTGCTTTTTCTGTGTATTGTTGAGCAGATCAAGTGACAAGTTCTGTTATTTCTGCAGCTATGGTGGTTTTACAGTGCCAGGCATGGCACACAACCTCCCGTCCATTCTCATCCGAGCTTTGGGATCGGCAACGTCAGTGTAATTTTGTATGGGGCTTAGGGTTAAGTGCCTTGTTGAAGGGTCCAAGAGCAGCAATTTGGCAGTGGCGGGACTTGAACCCCCAACCCTCTGATCAGCACCTGAGAGTCATCCTTGTCCCAGACATAATTTTAATAATGTTATATTTGGTTTGTTATAAAATAATATTCTGATTAAAAATATTAAATAAATGTTGCTATATAAGACATTTTCACTTGCTAAGTAAATATTTTGCTGTGCTTTAAACACAAAGTTCAACTTATTTTTTTAACAGATACAATATATTATTTTCAATTACATTTAATTGAGTATATGCTCATTATCCAGGGGTGCACATTTAATGGTTTCTGCTTTGTGTTGTCAAAATTAGTGACACACTGAAAAGGCATATCAAGAAATATCTGAAGTTCTTTCCAGAATCCAACGTTTACTTTAATGTTTCTCTGGAAGTTGAATCATGTCAGTTGGACAAGAATGAAGTCCAGTTGACTTAACAGTTAACCTCACCTGGATGATTGAGAATCTTCATCGACCTTTTATTTTAATTTAATTGAAAAACATTTAATCTTTCACTATTTTAATATCTCAGGTTTATATGGCTATTTTTAGTTCACTTCCTAAGTTCATTAAGTATTGATTGTTTTGTACGCTGCCTGGCCAAAAAAAGGTGTACTACTTCATTTAATCACATTTAGCTTTGATTACAGCTCACAGCGTGGTCCTCAGTTCATGTGTGAAAATGATTTCTCATGCTTCCAGAACCACTCTTTCGCAACTGTGGCATCAGGAAACAAAACTCCATAGATGTGTTAACCTGGTTATTCAGTACTTTCAGGTCACCAGCTGACTTCATATTATTGCCATGTAACATTGGCTGAGTCTAGACCCCAGATCATCCCACAGTCCAATCCTTATGCTCCCTTGCAAATTCAAGCCTTCGTTCCTGATTAGTATCACTAACAAGTGGTTTTCTTATGGCCACACAGATTGTTGAAGGTTACTTAACCCTGTAATTTGAAATCTCACCTTTGCCTGATGCAGCACAATAACTACCCTCCTGAAATGGTGACCTTTTTTTGTCCAGGCAGTGTACAGTACAGTATGTACCATTCTATTGTGCAATTTCCCAATTTGTAATTAGACAGACTTTATTATTAGAAACACAATTTAAGCACAGAAATTGCTGAAAATCAACACACAAACCAACATGAAAGGTTGTAGGGGGAAAATCAGAGGGAGAAATAGGAGAGGTAAAAGAGAGGAGTGCGATGGCTGTGGTCCAAATTCCCATTCATTTTCAGTAGGGTTTGAAGGAGGATGAGGTCAAAGGTCACAGGTTTTTGTTGTTGTCACGGTGATGGCACTGGCTACAGGTAGGTGTCTCCAGGAAGGGCAGCTCCTCGCCGTTGCTATGCAGGCGCAGAACTCTGCTGTTCAGGTCGACACAGCACTAGGGGTACCAAAGAGAAACTCTTTGTTAGTACATTCATGTGGTTCTCAGTAATAACCGATTTACATTATGATAAGGTTTGTGGCTCATCTCTGCATTGGCGCCATACTAAAATGTTTAAAGGTGCAATAGGTGATTTAAAAAATATTTACTAGTACAAATAACATGGAGAATATGTCGAAATGATCAAAACAATTAATGGTTTAAGGCAAATGTATTAGATAGTCCCGAAAAACCTGTTTAGGAAACTTCCCACCATCCAGGAAAGATTAATTTTTCCATTTGGGTGTATCAATTATTTTATAGGCACTCTCTAAACACCCCTTTAACATGCCACCATTTCAATTTGAAATCGACCAGCACCCAGTGCAGCCAGATATTTCCTGAAGGCAAAAAGTGTCAGTCTGTACTTCATCAAGAAATATAGTAAAAACCAGAAATACAGGTTAACAGGAGAAACATTACCACCCTGAGTGCAGTTACTGGCAAGTAGTTACAGGATCTTAGCATGTTATCATATTTTTTATACCTGGTTTTATACCACGAAACCATGTTGATGTGTATGAAAGTAGTTGACATAGTGTGGTATTTGCATACTTCCTTTACGACACTGACTTAAACCAATGGTTCTCCTTTAATTCATCAGCCTTAAGCCTCCATAAAACCTATGCATGTGATGGTCTCCTCAGAGATGAGTGACAGTTTTTAAACTAATGCAGCTTCCCTTCTGCGCTTTTTTTTTTTTTGAAGAGCATGCCTATTTTTGGAGCTAATTCCAGCGCTTGGCAACCAATTTGGAAAATGAAAAGAAATTCCCAACTGAATCATTCAGGCGCAGGCACATAATCAGAGAAAAACTGTATAATGTCCCTACGGCTCTATTACCATCAGGACCATTTGGACTGAAGTGGATTTGGATTTCAGTTAACAGCGTACTAGTACATCCTAAACAGCACCAAGATCTCAATGTGAAAAAGAAAATATAAATATGCTCTTTATTTCTGTTGAATCAGGATCTGAACTGAACCAAACTTAGAACTCCTTATCTTGTGTTTTTTTCCCCAATACCTCAACTGTAAAGCTGTGCTGGTGATGGTGTTGTCTGTAATCATAGCATAGTTTTGCTTGATTTAAGCTGGTTAGTAATTGACCTTTGAGGTTTGGTTTCCATTTAGCACCAGCACAGCAATGTTGATGTTATCTATAAATTGCATCCTACGAAGGGCTTTCAAGTCAAACTGAGACTTGTGTTAAAACTTCTCATGGATGAAGGCGTAAAACCAACTGACATTTACAGAAGACTTAAAGTACAGTATGGTGATGAGACTGTTAGTCGTAGTAAAACATTTGAATGGTGCAAACATTTTAAAGAAGGCTGTGTATCTTTGAATGCGTGTCCCGGCCGAGGTGGCTCAGAGCCCACTGCAGTTGTTCCCATGAACATTAATCCTGATTATTGAAAATCGATAGATAACTTGTCACTAACTTGCAGAAGAGACGAATCTGTCTGTGGGAACTGAACGCACAATCATTCACTAACACCACTCACACATTACAGGAATTCAGCTGGGAAGTATTGCCACATCCCTCATGGGCCATGTTTGGCCCATTAAGAGAGTTCCAGGGTCTCAGACATAAAGCAGGCAGTCTGATCATAATGGTTTTCAAGCATAGTGAAACACTGCGATAAGTGCATTAGTGTAGCAGGGGATTATATCGAGAAATTATGGTAGTTTTACTCTCATAATTGCGATCTGTTATTGTGCACAATAAAAAGTCAAGTTTGACTTGAATGCTCCTTAAGGCATCTTGCTCAAAGAAATGCTATTAAACTCTAGCAAAGAAAAGAATGTCTTACTTTGAGCTCCAGCAGAGTCTGTAGGCCCAGGCATAGCTCAAACGCCTCGTCGTCTGTGAACGCAGGACAGAAAAGACTTATAAAGACCTACCATATATAGTGTATCTCACCAAAAATACGTGGACACCTGCCCATTTACATTTAGGCAAACACCTTGAACACCTTTGGAATTAACTTTAGCTGATGCCGCGTTAACATTCCAACATCAATGTGTTAAAACATTAATACTCTTGTAGCTGAATGAACACAAATCCCCTCAGCCACAACACAAAGTCTAGTGGAAAACCTTCCCAGGTGAGCGAACGTTATGTGATCCGACGGTCAGAGGTGCACATACTTTTGGTAACGTAGGATAACTCATTGCATGGCCTTATCCTTTTTTGCTGTCTCTTTTTTTAGACAAGAGAAAGGGAAGTGCACAACGAAGCTTAATAGAAATTATATAACATGACTTGTCTTCTCTTAAAAACTTTAATATTTAATATTAACATTATAATAAACCAAGTTATAGTTACAGTATATTATTATAGTACAAAATATATCAATGATTAATTATAATTCTATGGAACAATAACAATAACAACAACAACAACAATAATAATAATAATAATAACAATAATAATAATAATAATAATGTTACCTATGACCTGAGCAGTACAGTGCACTCTTTTGCTTCCAATCTGGATCTGCACGGATGTCACAGTGTTAGGGATGGACTCACTCTTCTCAGTCCCTAGCTTAACCATGGGACTGATTTTCAGTCTACAACACACAAACACACACATAGTAGTATTAGACTGATTTATTTTATTTCTTTTGTATCATTACATAATTAAATGTAAGGTACTTCCAAAATCATAATTTGCCTGTAATCGGGTTTAGATTTCTGACTCACCCCAGCCTTCTGCAGCATGTACTGGAGATATGGTTAAACTGGCAGCCTGTGTTAATGGAGACCTTTACCTCAGCATCACCACACTGCAACACACACACACACACATAGCCACTAATTACCACCACCATACAAAGATAGATAGAACTGGATCATACAGGACATATTTGACATGATATCAATTTTTATATAATTTTACTTAAATCCTCTCCATAGGACAAGAGGTATTTGTAAAGGAATTAACACTTTTATTTTTATCTGCAACACTTTAACTTTCAAGAAATGAGATACATTGTTCATATTTATTGAAGTGGACATTTTTTTTATAGCGAATATGCATAGAACCTTTCTAGCATAATTTGTGCATTTTTATGATTGCAATTTGTAACATTAGAAAGTCAGGAAGGATACACATTTCAACATACAGTAACATTTATTTTGTATGTAATTTACTCACAACATGCCTTTCCTAGATGAAAATAAAAATGCAGTAAATAATATATGATTTGTTAGATAGGCTTAAAATTAACTCTTCTAAATATTAAATTGAGTCACTTTATTAAAGAGCAGCACAGCAAGACCTCTCAGGTGTTTGGCAATAACTGGCTGATGTGGATGTTAAATGTGAATTATTAATTTATTGATTATCACTGTCGCCTTGTACCTCCAGGTTCCGAGTTCGAGTTCTGCCTCGCGCTCTGTGTGCATGGAGTTTGCATGTTCTCCCTGTTTTGGTGGGATTTCTCCAGGTACTCCAGTTTCCCCCATAGTCCAAAGACATCCAGATTAGGCTAATTGGCGTTCCCAAATTGCCCATGATCATGTGTGTATGCGTTTGTGTGCACCCTGTAATGGATTGGCACCCCATACAGGGTGTACGCTGTCTCGTGCCCCAAGTCTCCTGGAAAAGGCTCCAGGCCCCCTGCAACCCTGTATACAGGATGGAGGATAAGTGAGAGAGTGATTATCCTCTTTTTTTTTTTTTGCACGAGTGCGCTTGTGTTTCAGTGTTTCATTCCAGTGAGTTTGTTCTAACCATATGACCTAATGTTCCAGCAGAGCTAGAAAACCTCACCACCAACATAATGATGATTCAGTAGTTTTTGTGTTTGGAGATTGTGACAATAGAGCAGAATGGATTAGCCATTGGTGGGATCAGCATGATCAGCAGACTATAATTTAACAAACCTACCAAGCAGTTATTTCCTGATGACATCCTGTCATGTCAGCGATATCGTCTGAATTCTTTTGAGAGATGGAAGGAGGCGTTTTTAAAGGATAATTCTTCACTTCCTTGTATATGTGGGAGGAAGGAATGATTGGAGCATTCCACAGGATTTGAGTTGCACTTGTGACATATGGCCACCATGTTTGAGTCCTAACGCACAAACTGTGCTTCATTAACTTAGATGATGTCTCAGTGATGACTCGTTCTCAGGGGCAGATTTTGCAGAGCTGCACTGTTTAATTCAGCTGTTATAGCTGTTCATCAGTTATTGTTCTCCACAAAATCCTTATTCACGACTCCATATAGCTTAAATTCCACGGAAATACTAATTTCTTCTTTTAAGTGACTAACAGTAGTTATGTTACTATTGGTATTGTTACCTTTGTAAAAACTTTACAATTTTACAGATTTTTTTTTTGTTAAGTTGCTCACATTTCTAGCAAAATTGCACACTTATTGACCGCCCCCCCACCCACCCACCCCTCGCCCCCCGCGCTTTATAATGTAAATTAGTTATTAATGCACCTACGTAGTATTCAAAAAAGGGAATTGCACCAAGCAGAAATTGAGTTCCTTTAAGGCAGGATTTTCACTTGTGTTTTCAAATGAGGAAAAAATACAGTTAATGATCAGTTTGCCTTATTGGCCACGTTTAAAAACTGCTATCATACAGAATCATTTCTGTTGTAAAAAATGAAAGGGAAAGCATGATTATGGATTGTAAAAAAATCATTGAGGGTGAGAACTGAGAGTAAATTTAGAAACATGCCTCTCATTTCCAATACTCATTTTTTTGTGCTAATTTCAGCTCTTTTGTATGATTCCTGAATTGGAGTTCAGCTTGAAAGTTTGGTTAAACCTGTCAACCCTGGTTAATAATACACTGCTCAGCCAAAAAAGGTCGCACACTTTATTTTATTGGACTGCTTTTTGCTTTGGTTACAGCTGTTGAATTGTTTTGATAAATTTTTGCAATGTCACAACAATTATTTCTGTCCCGAGTCCCATTAATTTCTCCCCAAGATCTTGTATTGATGATGGGAGTCAGACTGCTGTGTACAGCCTTCTTCAGCACATCCCAAATATTCTCTGTGGGGTTAAAGTCTGGCTAATCCACATGTGAAATGATGTCTCAAGTACCAGAACCACTCTTTCACAATTTGAGCTCTATGCCCATGCCTTCAGGGGGGGAAAAAATGATTGATGGAAACACCTGGTCATTCGGTATATTTAGATCGTCAGCTGACCTCATTGTTTGGGCTCATAACATTTCTGAATCTAGACCTGACCAACAGAAGCAACCCCAGATCATAACACTGCCCCCACAGGCTTGTACAGTAGACATTAGGGATGATTGGTGTATCATCTGCCTCAGAGTAAATCTGGACTCATCAGACCACATGACCTTTTTTCAATACTGCACAATCCATTATTTATGCTCCCTAGCAAATAGAAGCCTTTTTCCCTATTATCCTCACTGATAAGTGGTTTTCTGCTACTGCTGTACTGCCTACACTAAAAAAAAATCAAAGTATCCTGTATTATTTTCCATGTGATTTTTTCCCCCTATATGTATCGTTCCGGCAGCATAGTGGTTGGCCATAGGGTCACGGGTTGGATTGCTGCCTCTGGTCTGTGTGCGCCTAAGTTTATGCGTTCTCCCTATGCTTGGTGGGTTTCCGCTGGGTATTTTGGTTCCCTCCCACAATCCAGTAAATTTCCCAAATTGCCCGTAGTGTTTGTGTGTGTGTGTGTGTGTGTGTGTGTGTGTGTGTGTGTGTGTGTGTGTGTGTGTGTGTGTGTGTG
>JAQMYG010000012.1:27679159-27694115 GCA_030014215.1 Clariallabes teugelsi
AAGCATATACTACACACACACACACACACACAAACTTCAACTTCAACATAAAAATATATGCACATGATTGCTTCAAGGATGGTGTTACTACTGACATTTTTAGAGGAAACATTACTACATATTGCTGTCATAATCCAAAAAAGGGTGTGTATACAACCGGGAAAAGAAAAAAAAAAGTTTCAGACCCTTTTAAATTTTCCACATTTTGTTATATTTTACACTCAGCAAAACCTTTTTTCCCTAACAAACTGTATGACTGCAAATCAATCCATGCTATCCATTATCATTTAAATGAGGATGGATTGCCTGTTGAGTCTGGTTCCTCTCAAGGTTTCTTCCTATTTCCTCAGGGAGTTTTTCCTTGCCACAGTCGCCCTCAGCTTGCTCATCAGGAACAATCTGATCATTTTGATTTGTATACATTCACATTTCATACAAACTTCCATAATTTCTTTTGATTGTGTAAAGCTGCTTTGCGAGAATGGCAATTGTTAAAAGCGCTATACAAATAAAATTGAATTGAATTTAAATTAATTTAGAAAAATATTCAAATCTTTTGTTATGGCACTTGCAACTAAGCTTTGGTACATCCTGCTCCTATCAATGATCCTTGGGATGCTTCTACAACTTGACTGGAGTACACCTGTGCCTCATTGTCTTCACTGGACATAATTAGGAAAGACATGCACCTGTCTATATAAGGTCTCACAGTAGATTGTGCATGCATAATATACACTTAATAATTATAATAAATAATACGTAACACTTAAATTTAATACAAAGTGTTTGTTGTTGCTTTTGCTGTTTTATTTATTTGTCTCAGGTCTGTGATTATGGAGTTTGTATGTTCTTCCTGTGCTCGGTGGGTTTCCTCTGTCCAAAGACATGCCGATTAGGCTAATTGCCGTTCCCAAAGCTCTGCGGTTAAGGTGTAGGACTCTTACTTCCTGACTGGAAGGTCCAAAGTTTAAACCACCAAGTTGCCACTGTTGGGCTCCTGAGATCTTGACCCTTAACTGCTTAGACGTATAATTAGATTAAAAGAAAGTAAGTCGCTCTGGATAAGGGTGTTTGCCAAGTGCCATAGATATAATGGATGGGTTGGTTCCAGGGCCCCTGCGACCCTGGACACAGAAGGTGAGTGAGAGGTAACTGTGTTCTGAAATGTACTATACCGTAATTGTCACTCACACAGAAACACTGTGATTGTTGTTCTGGAGTTCACCGACAGAGGGCAGAAACGCGCTTTTTTTTTTCCCCCAGCGAGACAATTCTGTTTCACCTGCGCCATCTTGTTCCTGTAAATCCCGCCTCATGCACTAGGATTGGTCCTTCTTTCTAAAACCGTCTGCTTATTGGCTAGCATAACTGGCGAAAGCTCAGGGAGCATGACCCTATTGGCTTATCCTTTTTTCATGGGGCGGAGTTTGTCTGAATACGCATGACGTCTGTTATCGCCCGGCGTCTCGTCATCAGCAACACGGAAGTGTAATGTAGTGATCAGGCGCAAACTGTCAGGTGACAGCGTGAATCAGAGGCTGTGCGCGGACCAGCAGTGAGGCGGATGAGTTAAGCAGCGCTGCGGGAGAGATGCGGACGGCGCGGCGGAGTCATGGCGATCGTCGGTTCGTTGCTGAAGCTGCTGCAGCGGCAGACCTACACCTGTCTGTCCCACCGCTACGGGCTGTACCTGTGCTTCGGCGGGCTCGTGCTCATGATCGTGTCCGCCTTTCAGTTCGGAGAGGTCCGTGCGCTCATCAGGAACACTCTAATGTAATTCTAATGTGTAGGACTGCACGTGACTGGTGTGTGTGTGTGTGTGTGTGTGCGCAGGTGGTGCTGGAGTGGAGTCGGGATCAGTACCATGTTCTGTTTGATTCCTACAGAGACAATGTGGCTGGTAAATCTTTCCAGACCAGGTGAGATCATCATGCACTGCTCCTCCATAATCAAACACTCAAGCAGTTTCAATCTCAGCCACTATATAGTGTGATGGTAAAAGTATGTGCACCCTTTACCATCACATCCAGATGAGGTTCTTCTCCAAACTAAAGCTACAAAGTTGAAAGCACACAGTTGTCTAGAATGTCCTTCTATGCCGTAGCGTTACACCTTGTCTTCAGCGGCCCGAACCTCCGGCATGACCCTGCCCCTGTGCACAAAGCGAGCTCCATAAAGGCACTGTGTATGGTGTGCTGCGCATTAATGGGTGGATTAAAAAGAACAGTGCAGAGCCATAACCTCAACCCCAACTGAACACCAAACACAGCACCCCTGCCCTCCTCACCTGGTGTTAGTGCCTGCGTCACTCATCAGACAGAAATGGACAGAAATCTAGTGCGACTTCTTATTATAACAAGAACAATAAAATAAACCTAAAAGAAGAATGCAGTTTACATCTAGTTGCAGGAAAATCTAATATTATACACATTGGTATCCATTGTAAAATGTAAGGCCTTCATAAAGACTGTGGTGAAAGAGGCATGTACAGTAGAATGTTTTTTGAAATCTTATTGCTCAAGTGGGTAAGGCTCTAGGTTGTTGGTTTGGGGATCTAAGGGTCCGGGTTCAAACCTCACCATTGCTGGTGCTCATCCCAAACCTGGTTAGACAAATGGGAAGGTTTTGTCAGGAAAGGCATCTGGAATAAAAAACCTGTGACAAAAAAGGTTTTTATTCTATTGTAAATGGATTCTGGAAATGAAGTATTTGTTTATTGTGTCATGTAAGCTGGATTTCGATGTTGTGAGTTAATATGGCGGCTACCTTGGCCAAGTCTCCTTTGTAAAAGAGATTCTTGATCTCAACGGAACTTTCTTGGAAAATAAAGGTAAAAAAAAATGGAGTTATCAAACTTTCGATTGAATATTGTAATCCAAGGCAATTTTGTTGCTACACATTGCAGTTCCAATGCTACAAAATATATTTAAAATACAGTACCGTAGGGCACTGTCGCCTTGTACCTCCAGGGTCGGGGTTCGATTCCTACCTCTGGTCTGTGTTTGTGGGGTTTGCATGATTTCCCTGTGCTTGGTGGGTTTCCTTCGGGTACTCTGGTTTCATCCTGCTAATTGACATACCGAAATTGTCTGTACTGTGTGAATGAGCATGTGAGTGTGTGTGTATGTGTGTGTGCCCTGTGATGGGCTGGCACCCTGTCCAGGGTGTACCCTGCCTTGTGCCCTAAGTCTCCTGTATCACCCAAATGAGGATGGGTTCCCTCTTGAGTCTGGTTCCTCTCAAGGTTTCTTCCTATCACTATCTCAGGGAGTTTTTCCTTGCCGCCGCCGTCCTCGGCTTGCTCATCAGGGACCACCAGATTCATACAAATCCACATTCCATACAAACTTAAATAATTCTTTTGATTGTGTAAAGCTGCTTTGCGACAATGTCAATTGTTAAAAGCGCTATACAAATAAAATTTAATGTGAATTCAAATACAAACATAGCATTGGATTTTTCTTTTTTAGGTTTATTTTTTGGCGCTGTACTGTACTTGTGAACCAGCTAGTCTGGCATACTGTAATACTGTGTTATTTACGGCAGTTCTTTTGTGTGACTGCATGAACATTCATCTCAATCACCTAAGAGTATTCCTCTCAAGGGCTTAAAATAGTGCTGATGCAACAAAACAGTAACAGATTAGAGGTCTTTTTTACATGAGGTACAGTAGGAGGAACACTTGAAAGATATCCTGTGCAGACATATCGAAATGTATCTGTTTCTTTCTCTCTCCCTCTGTGAACGTCCTTCTTAAGCCTTAAAGCAGGTCGGAGGAACTCGACCAGGAGTCGCTATGCTATACTGTGGTGCTCTCGTGTAAAAGACAATGTGTCTGATGAAATGCGGGTTGAGGAAGAGAAGTGTGTGTTGCTTCATGCTCTGATTGCCCGTTGTCCTCTAGGCTGTGTCTGCCTATGCCTATTGACGTGGTGTACACGTGGGTGAACGGTACTGATGCTGACCTACTGAAGGACCTCCATGGAGTGAAACAACAGCTGGAAGAGGAACAGAGAAGGCTAAGGTATCTCTCTCTCTCTCTCTCGCTCTCTCTCTCTCACACACACACACACACACACACACACACTTTAATGCATAATTATAACTTGTATGTATGTAACATGCGTGAACACTTTGATCAGAGACTGCACCCAAAACAGTGTTTAGAGATAATATTCCCTAACAGTGAACAGACACAAAGAGTCAATAACAGTCACTGAATGTAACATGAATGAATAAATTAGGATAAAGAATAACGTTTTTGTTGCAGTGTTTGCTGCATTATGCATATTCAAATGGTTGTGCTCGTGTCTCTGTCCTCTACCTGTCTCAATGCCAAGAGTAGACGTGATTTTTATAATGGTGTAACAGTATGAGAAATTACAGTCAAATATTATTTATCAAAAGTACATTTATTATAGAATTTCAAATCTTGGGTAATGTCCAGATTGAATAACTTGAACTTTAAGTGATTAATCCAAGCTTTAGGAAATCTATCGACCTAAAATAGCTTGAATTTGCTGACGATTGTAAGACTAATAGCTTTTACAGGTGACAGTTTCTGGAATTAAAAGCTGTGTACTGTGTATACTGTATACAGAGACGTATTACGTACAGTACACTCTGATCAGACACAGCACCAACATCACTGCTAGGTGAATCAAATAATATTGATTATCAATTATATACCAGTAAATTAGTGACAGGATTCTGGTAACCTAATGCTCATTTACACCTGTTAGGACAAAAGACTAGTATGTCCAGCAAGATTGCACAGAAAAGCAAATGTAGTACAAATTGCTGAGAAAAAGCCGTTTCTGGCCAGAATAGGAAGGTGTTACACAGTGCATTGCAGTGTGCTGCTCATGGGGCTGTGTAGTTGCGGTGCCCATGCTGACCCGTTTCCACTGCCAGAAGCAAGGTGTCTCTATACTGTGTGGAACATCCGCCATAGCAGTCCTCTTTATTTGTTAAAGAAGTGATTGCCTAAAACAGCTTTTTTCTTGTTTTTGTCAGGCTTAATTATGTAAGTATTTATACTCCACACCTTCTAGGAATGACTATTGTTATCATTATCAGAGTTTCTGTTATAGATGTGAGAGTCAGGTTTGAGAAAAGGTTTTTGATATAATGCTGTACGCAACCTGCCTCACAAGTTTGAAGCTTGAGTTTGGAACGCCTTCATGTTTAAGTTAGAAAGTGAGAAATAAGCGCCGGACGTCATGTTTTGTTAGCAGCAAGGTGTAATGTAGTAATGTGTATTTTCCTCCCCAGAACAACCATTATCGATTTACTGAGTGAATTTGTATACAATATAACTAATTTAAAGGTCCAGTTTAATTTCACTTATTCATTTAATAGTGATCGTCAAAAAAGCAGCTTTACAGAAATCTAGATATATAAGGGGTGTTCAAGTCAACTAGGACTGGTGATGAAGTTTCTCGTGAACGAAGGGGTAAACCTGATTGACATTTCCAGAAGACTTCAAGCACAGTATGATGATGAGGCTGCAGTAAATCAGTTCCATTCAGCTTTATTTCTATTCACGTTTAACAGTGGACATTTGTACAGGAAAAAAAAATCATGGATAAAAAAAATGTAAAGGAGAAAAAGCTGTCAGTTTGTCCTTGATAAGAAAGACGGTAAACCATTCGAACAGTGAAGACGTTTTGAAGAACCTCCATGTATGATGAGGTGGCTCTGAGCCCACTGCAGCTGCCGCCATTCACGTTCAGCGAGTGGAACATCTGATGTAATAATGGATGGATAACTTGTTGACAACTTGCAGAAGAGAAGAACATCCGTCTGTGGAAACTGTACACACAATCATTCATTAACCCCACTTGCACATTACAGGAACTGGGCTGGGAGTTATTGTCACATCCCTGTACAGTCCTGACCTCGCTTTCCACATGTTTGGGGCTTTAAAGGAGTTCCTGGTGAGGCAATAACTGAGACGTGCCGGTAGACCAATCATGGCTCTGGCAAACTGCGAGAACGTTCTAATCATTCACTAGTTAAACACTAGAAGAGGTGCTTTAGTGTAGCAGAGGAATAATGCTAGTTCTCATTCTCATTACTGTGTTCTGTTATGTGCAATCAAAAGTCCCAGTTTTGACTTGAACGCCCGCGCAAATCTAGTGAGTGAGTCAGTCAGCGGTGATGATGGCAAGAAAGAAAAAAACTCTCTGAGAGAACAAGACGAAGAAACCTTCTGTGTTTTCTTCTGTTTTTACTGTTGCTGTGAGCGGCCATGTTGATTTAACATAAGATAACGTCCAGAAAAACAAGATTTAAAGAGGAGGAATATAAATAGTACGTTGAGGAATGTTTACTTTGTAGTTTTTTTTCTGGTCGGAGGTCGGAACTGATGAGGTATGACCTTTAGTCGAGTACAGCATGAATCAGAATCGGTCTAAGTGGACTAAGACCTTTGGACGCTGTAGTGTGTGAAACGCACAGTTGTGAAAGTATGAGATATGAACAGGAAAAGTCTTTCTACTAGACAAAGACAGTATAAGCTGGCAATAACTGAGCAAATAATAACTTTAATGTTATTTTTTAAAGTTTTTCCTTCGGACCGGCTTCACCCTGGGGTAATACATGTCTCTCTTTATGGGGGTCATGTCTTTCAGGTCAAAAGGGCAAATAAAATGAGTCTGATGTAAATTTTATCTTTTGACCTTTATAGTTACCGGTTGAACTTCAGAACAACAAACTGAGGGAATCTCTTAAAAAGGCTCTTGTACCGTTCCAGAAATGTGTCAAATTCACCCTAAAGACACATTAAAGCTGTTGTGGTAGCTGGTCATGACCCAACACCTTACTAAACCACTTTATATCTTTAGTTTTGTCCTTTACTAACCAGATTTCAGTGCATTACTTCTATTAACTGAGCGGGAAATATGTTGTTTTTGACTTAGAGAGAAGCTGGGACAGAATGCGACTGACACGACCGAGGTGCCCAAAGGAAGGTGAGGCAACTCTGAGCACGCTGCATGCAATGTGTGCTGCTTGAGTAAGTGGGATTGTGGTTTGACTGTTTGAATGCGACCACGTCCTGTTTGGACGTCACTCACTCTGAGACGTTTCTTTTTTCTTTCCTCCACTGCCTTATTCTGAGATGTACCACACAAAAACGTGGGCTGGTGTGGAAAGCAGCAGAAATGTGTAACGGAGCAGCCCGGGTGCATACATATGGCCTTTATGAAACATTTAGAGGTGGACATAAATCTTTTATAAAGCACTGCAGGGGTAAAGCATAAGGCATAGACCGAGGTTTCCATTACAGATCACGCGTGTGAGATTGTTAGCATCACATACTTATCTTGCAGATTATTTGCTGACTTATGGTTGTTTCACATGAACGCTTCGAGAAGGCTGTGGAAGGGAAACACGGTGCTTCATAAACACACCTTCAGTTTGAGGGCATTAAAGTACTTATTTTAATAATAATTATGCTTGCATATTAAGTGAAGGAAGCGATAGTCTTGTAAACAAATAAAGCACTAGGGTGGACCTTTTTAACAGAAGTAAAGAAGTTAGACACTTCACATCTGTCTCAGTCAACCCAGAATGTAAAGCCATGCAGGAATGTAGTGCACTTTATAAGAAGTATAAGGTTTTTGACAACTTCCTGTATTGCTTTATGAAGCATTTCTACATTTTATAGTCAGTGTTCTGAAAGTTAGATGTAATTCCACTTTAAATAATGCACTGGCATGTTTAGGGTTTTAATTTCACTGCAGATGCTGACAGATTTCTGCTCCTCATCAGGGATCTGACCTCTTGACCTCTCTTTATCTTGGGTTTTCTGAAATAAATAGAGGTTTGATCATTGTTGAGACTTTAACAGGAAGTAAAAAAAGAGCTCATAATTATTTATCTCATGACTTTTTGTTGTTAATTATCATGTACATACCTGATTTTTTTCTTTTTTTTTTAGGGAAACACATTTTATGTTTTGTTCTCTAATATGATTTTTGCTCTAATTTGACATTATCGTTATGTCGTGTGCTTGTCCAGACCCGAGTGCCTGCTCTCGCATTGCATTGTGGGTCCGGCCTTAGTGTTAGACCCGGCGTTGCCCTCCAACATCTCTGTGAAGGAGCTGTCAACTAAATCAGGTGCTCTGTCGTCCACCAAGCAGCTCCTACAGTTTGCCAAACCTCTCCAGCCATCCAGCAGTGTGTCTGTACTTCTCTTCCACTCCCAAAGTGAAGGTTAGACGTTTTTTCATCACTTCTGTATCATTATGTGTAGGCAGGATTTACCCTAAATTTTGGTGCGTATTATACACTTTGATACGCAAACATGCTGTCCTGGCTAACGGAATTGGGACAACACGTGTTCAGTTAGGAGTGCACATTAACGTAAACCTCGACTATCAATAACGGTTCCCCACATATTTGTCTCGGAAGCAAACGACTGACATTCCCTTTTTAAGATCAGGTCAGACTCTTTGTGCCTGAGTCAGGGATATTGCTATGACAACCGGGATAAACCACACACACACCACACACACACAGGATAGGTGAATGGCCACATCTCAGGAACTGTATGGCCTTAATTGGAGCGGTTTTTCCATTTTTTTTTCCAGGAAAAGTGAGATTTCTATGCACCAGGTTATTATGTTATGCATAAATTTACACATGCAGGAATAGGATATGAATGTTTCTCTGATTCTACAAGGTTTTCATGAATTGTCAAGGTATAATCCACACGTTTTTATTTCTAATGACAGGAATTTGTGTCCTTGTCTTTCACTAGCGGATAAAGCTCACTCTGAGGCTCCGAAGGACTTCCCGAAGCACTCCGTCTCCAGAACCTATCTGGTGAAAAATACTTTACAAAGCAAAAACATCAATTTATTCTTTTTATGTACAACATTGCAGATTAGTATAAAATAAGAACGAATCTGATAGATAAATGAGTCTGTACTGTATATGTGGTAGTAGAAAGTGATACAGCAGATTGGGGGGGGGGGAAACATGTGATTTCCTCTAGCTTTCTGGACTGCAGGCTTTTTTTTTAACAGTAATCGAGAATGAGAATCTTGCAGAAGTTGCAGGTTTTAGGCCTAATTAAATTTTATTCTGTAAACAGTCTACACGATTGTAATCAGATTTAACTTATTTATGATTAATCCATAAACTATAAATCTATTAGACTGAGACTTGTTTTAAATGAGACTTACTGTTTTCTGATCCCATGTTATTCATTCTTTTGTGACTTTCTCTCAACCTGTCATTTATTCAATCCTTACCACAAGTTTATATTTATGTGCTCTAAAGTTCTCAATAAAATAAGGACTTTTTTGAACTGCCGATATAAAAAAATAAATAAATAAATAAATAATAATCATTAGACATGGCCCTAATCTGAATATGATCTTTCCTGCTAGACGACGGATAAAGAGGCTCCTGGTCTGGTGAGGATCCAGACGCTGGCCTACCTCAGTGGCTTCCCGTCGTCCTTCAAAGACACCGAGCAGCTGCGGGTCAAACTACCGTCTGTGTTGACGGGCAAGATCAAACAGGTGAGAAGAGACATACAGTAGTTGGTTGTACCTGAAAGGACCACACGGTGTCACATAAGAGCTGTGATGGAGCTGCTGCTTCACAGTGTGTGTTAGAGTTTTTCCATACTCTGCTAATACCCGAGGTTTTTATTTTTTTTGATCACGAGGAGAATTTGCAGTTAAGAGTGTAATTACAAACTGAATAACTATTTTCCTATGATCTTTGAGTTATGTCTCCTGGAATCCAGATGAGGGTGTTGAATAGAGTAGAGTCATTTATAGTCTAGATTTAATCTGAGCTGAAATGAATCACATGGCCTGTGACTGAACAAGGTCATTGTCATTGACTGGATCTAGTGGCGTTGATGCAGTTGGAGGATTTCTTTGAGTGTCGTGGTTTTGGGTGAAGCCGCTTAGATCGCTTGGTTATGGGAGTGTAACTCAATCTTGTGCAGCTGTTTAGACCGGCATGACTCCCACACACACACACTGAAGGGCAACAAGACTAGGCACCGTCCCTCTCTTTAACTCCGTCTACAGGCTTTTTCTATGGAGTTTCCCATCTTTGTCCATCTGTCTGGTTCTGCTTCACCAGATAAGGGCCTGATTCCCGAAGTGCGACCCAGCGTATACATTCTTCATGCAGTGGAGCTACTGGAGTGGCACATGATCAGGTTCAACGTTGCTTTTTCACTTCATTGAAGAACGTCGCTTCTTCATTTCATTCACCTCCTTGTCACATTCAGGCTCCTGCTTATAACTTGATCTTGCTTTCATTGGATGACAAGAATAACAATCATGTGATGTGATGTCTCCTGTCCTCACATGGAGGCGTAAAGCTGATGGGCCGTGCTGCATAAGGTAGTGTGTGTATATACACACACACTATGTGTGGCTGTGGCTAATGGGGGGTGGGGGGTGGGGGGCTGTTTGTCTTGCTTGGGCGTGGTTTGAACACTTTCTCTTTATGTCTGACTCGTTCTTTTTAACTGGATGTGGTGTATCTTTGAGCTGAAAAGGAGGTGACAAGCTGACGAGATAGAGGGAGGTACAGACATGGATAGTAGCAGAAAGGAAAGAGAGAGAAGAGAGTCTATCTATGGGGCAGGTTAGACTTGCCACGATGTTGATGAAAGCATTACCTTGACCTCCGTCACTGACGGATATATTTGTGGGACACAGAAAGTGACATAATCACTTTAATATTCTCAGTTTTTAATTATTTAATGTCAATGTTAGAGGAACCTGCTACACACAATACACACGGCCAATACACAATACACCTATCAGATGAGTTTGGCAATGTAAACGTCCCTGGTAACCGAGTTACTGGGTAAAAGTTATTTATGGATCGGAGGCGGTCTGTGGTCCATTCTGTCGAGGAGATTTAATAAGGCATGTATAGAAGAATGACAACAGCAGTCGTGTGTGTGTGTGTGTGTGTGTGTGTGTGTGTGTGTGTGTGTGTGTGTGTGTGTGTGTGTGTGTGTGTGTGTGTGTGTCAGACAACATTATAAGAGGTGATAAAAGACCCTGATCCCATGAATGCACTCATCATTAATGGACCTTGATTTGGCGCCAGCAGTTAGAGAAGTGCACTAATCCATCTGAACACTTCCTGAAAAGGAGAGAGAGAGATGAGAGCAGGAATAACTGTAGCTCTAGGCTGGTAGAAAGAATTTGTTTTGGACTGCAAAATTGGTTTATGTTATTTTAAATTAAAAGTGAGGTTTTAGAGGAGAAGTCAGAACTGTTATTACATTTGTAATAGTATTATAGTTGCAATAATATTCATGGTGATCTAGTTACCCTTATAGTGAATATACTGGGCTACTCTGAGACCACTGCAGCTCTTTCTGTTTTTTAAAGGCTCTCCTTTAATAATTCACTTTGAATTTTATTGTCTGAAGTGCCTAGGTACTAAAGCATGATCCAGCGTTTACATTTTTCATGCAGTGGAGCCACTGGATCAATTCTTGATCTCGCTGTACCTATATGGAGAGCTTCTGGACGATGGCCTGCATGGGGCACTCTTCCTTCTCTACCACCTGGGACAAAAGCCCTATTCTGATGCAATCGATTTTAGAGCAAAAATGCACTTTGAATGCAACAGCGGGCGTCCATACAAAACCATATTTACCTGGGAGAGAGCATGCTCGAAAAGCCCATTTCACTGCACCGGGTATGGGCTTCCCCTTATTGTGAGATCAATCAAAGGCTTGGTGAGGTACGAAAACCCTTTTACAAGAGCCAGCCCCGAACCGCCTTGGTCTCTTTTTGGTCTTGCTGAAGTGGAAGCCCAGTTACCTTGCTTCTTCCCGTCCAAGTGTACACTTTTTCCAGTTTGCTGTGAGTCCCTTACAGCTGATGTATCTCAGGACAACCCTCAGATGGTGGAAATGCCCCTGCCCATTATTATTATTATTATAAATGTTTGCCATATAGGAAATAAGCAATGGCAAATGCATTGTGTAGATTGATTCTATCCATCAGGCAATAAAAAGTGGAACTTCAAACAAGCCAAACAGAGGCGTGACAAAGTGGTCTCGCAATATATTGGTTTCCAGGGAATCTATCAGTACTCTGTGATTAGGTCTAGTGTTGAATACAAATAAACCGCATCAGACTTACCAGTCAGTTCATCAATGTGAGGCATCAGTTATGTGTCAAATTTAGACACCACATTGATTCTCCAAAGTCCAAACTAAAATAGACTGTCTTGACGGTCTTGATTGCTCCCAAGTTGAGCACAGGCTTGAGTGCATCCTGAACCACACATTTTGTTCTTTTCAGGTAACCAGTATGGGCAGCTTCATACTGTACAATCACACCTGGAGGAGTCTCAGTGTAGTGCTCTATTAAGTATCTGGTAAACTGTGTGCAAGACGAGAAGTGATCTTATATCCTGTTGTGTAACATTTTGCGACCAAAGAGTTCAGTACCAATTCTTTTAAAGGGGACCTTGATTAAAAGTAATGGCGCACTGGCTTCACTACCTGTGAACATCACGGTGAATACCCAGCCAGTAGAAACCACGAGATGGTTTAATAGTTTCTGCTGGCCCAATGCCCAGCCATGAGATTTAGTTCTCTATTGCATTTGGGTACAACTGGGTTGTTTCCTTATTAGTTTGATCATTTGCATCATTTGATATAACCTATCCTTAATAATAGAAATCTATGAATGTGTTAATCTAACATTAGTTTGGGTTTCTTGACTTTCACATACTCTCCTCTCAAAGCATCAAAGACATGCCTCAGGGAACTTGCCCTAGATGTTCGTACTGCCGAGTCACTGGCAACGACGACTGTCCTGTCTAACTGTTTCTTAGATATTTGGGTTAATTCCCCCCAACCCCTCCCAACAGCGTTTAACTGATGGTACTTAATTACTATAATAACCTAGTAATCAGTGTAAGGATCTATCCAGTGATGAAACTTCAAAGCACTTTTGTAAGTCGCTGTGGATAAGAGCTTTTGCCAAATGCGTCCCGTGACTGCCCCAAGGGGAGTTCCCAGGGGATAATCCTCGCCAACGGTTGAGAGGCGGAGCCCTCTCTTCTTTCTGTGGGTTCCTGACAGAGATCTGACATTGGCGACTGTCGAACCGACTCCCATGACAATGTTGCGCACGTTTTACAGCATGTCTCACACTTCAGGATCCTCAACACTTATTTTTAAAATGCCTGGCTTCCACACAGTGGGCTTTGCCCCAAATCTGGTGATCACTTTATCCTCTACCTGTCAAATGTAAGGCAGAGCATTTAGAAAAGCAGGAGAGGAAAATTGGGATGGAAGCTGTGTCCAGGGTCCTGGATTTGGAGTCCTGGGGGATAAGATGGGAGGGTATACGTACAGCAAGGAAGACCAGGGAGCCACTTTCAAGTGGTCCTCTGTCACCTGCAGGACTTTGTTCAGGGACGGTTTGCTATTCCTGTTGGGAGTTAGTACTCTAGTACCAGGAGGTTGGTGACCTGTACCATGTCCCACTCTCCTGTCATCCAGCACTGGCAACAGGAGTCCCTCAGCTGCTGTGCGGAGGTGAATACACTTCTTAAGTGTCTGGTCAATGCGCTGCAGAACTCTCCTGATGCAGTTACGTTTCAGCAACAGTGTATCTGTGCTAGGTGGCAAGCTGGGCTTTCTCTGATATTAAGCGGAAGAGTCACAGAACCTGCATAGATTAAAGCCCTCATGGAGAAGCCGGCCAAGATCTTCTACAGCCCAGTACATCTTTTGGTGCAAATTATTTAGCTGGATCAATTATGTGTGGTCCAACTTTAATTCAGTCTTCCTCCCATAACTATTGAATGAATTCCCATTAACTGTGCAAAAATAGTATAAATAAATTACCCTATAATATGTTTTGTTACAGTTTGCTGAGCTAAATTAACATAATATTGTATATTGTTCCCCAGTTTCAGCTATACTCTGAGGCCAGCATTGCTCTCCTGCACCTGAACACAGCTCAGGACTTTGTAGACCTTCAACAACAGGCCAAGAAGAACCTGACATTGGATGGCAAAGAGCTCACCGTCAGTCCTGCGTACCTGTTCTGGGACCTCAGTGCTGTCTCACAGGTAACATCCAGAGCTATACATGCTGTCTCAGAGATATAACATACGATAATAACATACTGTACACATTCAGATGGAGTGTTCTTTTGGGTCTTTAATGTTCCATCTGTTTTATGTTAATTACAGAGTTTCATTAGGCAAGTTCTGTCACGGTTTGGTGTTACCTTCTCTAGAGATGAAATGCTGATGTGCTTTACATGATAAAAGACATTGAATTTGGAAACTGTTTAGGACTGCCTTAATTCTTATTGGCAATGATTCTATAAGACATTGAACATCTTTCTTTGATATCCGGGTCCATGTTAACATGATTACATCATATAGTTACTGCTGATTTGTCAGCTGCTCATTCAGGCTATAGTGGATTAAAGTTTAGTGCCTGCAGAGGACATTGACATAGACTGGACATTGGCAGAGGACATTGACATCGACTGGATATTGGCAGAGGACATTGACATAGACTGTCATGTTCAGGGAACCAGTTTCACTGGAAGTAACAATTATTGAATGGCACACAGTGGCTCCAAAATGATGCATTAAAGGTCAGTGGCAATACTCAAGTAAGCAGTGTTATTCAGTCAAGGCTCGTTTGGTGTTTAAAAAGCCCACTGTGTGTCAGTGAAACATTACCCCAATAACCGCATCAGCACCTTCAGCCCAGCCTGTTGTATATTGAAAATGTTGTATATTGCATGATGCTTTTCCTTACCAGTCACCAAAGTCCAAAAGAGCACCAATAAAATGTGGTACAATAGGGTTATTTGTAGCCTGAATTTCAAGTTCAAGTTCAAAGTTCAAGTTCAAAGGCTTTTATTGTCATTTCAACCATATACAGTTAGTACACAGTGAAACGAAACAAC
>JAQMYG010000012.1:27699857-27713940 GCA_030014215.1 Clariallabes teugelsi
ATGGCTAGTGACTCCGGAAATCCACTAGCCACATTGGCCAGTGAGCAAAAAAGTTAATGTCAAGCCCTGATACAGTATTACATTAAATCTGATGAATATTAATTAGCCCTAAAGTGTTTTTTTTTTATTCATTATTTTATTTGGTGTGATTTGGAGTAGGATCTTACAGGTTTGGAGCAGATGCTGATAAACTGCTCCAAGTCCCTGCCTACTAATCAGACCCAGCTCCATATGGTTAACCCCACGCAGGAGGCCTACTACGATCCCAGCATGGTGATAACCCCTTTATCATCATTCTCTTCTTTTTAAACCCCTGTTCCAGTTCCTAATAACTAATGTGTGTCCTTTATTTCCTGTGCGCAGCCTCCCGTCACTAAAGGTTTGGTGATTCACTGCAAGCCTATAGCGGAGAAGATTCAGAAAGCCTTCAAGGACCAGAACAAATACAAGTAGGTCTAATACATCACCATCATCATCTTTTATAATAATGATGAAGAATTGATTGCTGTTAAGTAGCACTCGGCACTTTCTTTGTGTAGGTTCGAGATCATGGGAGAAGAAGAGATCGCTTTTAAAATGGTACGAACCAACGTGTCGCATGTGGTAGGCCAACTGGATGACATCAGGAAAAACCCAAGGTGTGTATCCAGAGCTTCTCCTCTCTAATCGCTGCTTTATAGTGTTTATGTCAGCTGTTTATACTATAGAGCACAATAAATCCCAGGTAGTGTTATTTATTATTGTTCACATCATCTCTTCTCCTCCTGTAGAAAGTTCATCTGCTTGAACGACAACATAGATCACAGCCATAAGGACGCCAGCACGGTGAAAGCCGTGCTGAGGGATTTCTATGAGTCCATGTTCCCTCTGCCATCGCAGTTCGAGTTGCCTCGCGAGTACCGCAATCGCTTCCTCCACATGGCAGAGCTGCAGGAGTGGTGAGAGCTGCGCAAAGTGTGAAGAAACACCGTCTGAAAACAAGAACGTATAGTAGCAATCCGTTCATGTGACATTGTGGAGTCGGTCATGTAATGTATTGAAGAATAAGGAAGAAACACCATAGACGCCAGAATGAAGATTGTCTGTAATGAGAAAAAAAAAACCTTAAAATCAATATCTACAATATCTTCGCCAGTTGTAATTTATCACAATATTAATATTCCTCCATCGTATTTCTCCAGCCCTAACGCAGTCAGAACTATACAGATTATTCTATATTAGAAGTCTTTTCTAGAATTTCTGATCTACAACATGACTTTGGTTCAATTTTCCAGATCAGGTATCATTTCAACCAAAAATACCGAAGTATCAGGTGCTCAGAAGATTAACCTGACGTGTGATTAGCTCTATAATTCATCTAGTTTAATCACGAGCAGGCGATTTGTAGCGCTTTTGTTGCTCTGTTGTTCAGGACTGTCGTTCCTGTCATCGCAGTCGGACGTCAGAAAGATCAACAGGCTGAGGGATTCTGGGAATGAGCAATGCGCATGTTTATTTTTATGTTCATGTGAGTGGACTTTAAAGAGGTGTTACTTTGCCCCGGTTCACCTTTCTCTGAAACAACAACTTATTAGTGTTTTAAACGTGAAGAGTGAAGTTTAGGATTAATCTCGTACTTCACGTTGTGCGATTATTAGTATTTTCTTTTGGACCACGATAACGACAGGAGTTTAAGTCAAGTTTGCATCATCCCTGTGTGTGTGTGTGTGTGTAACATGAGTCTCAGGGTTTGGGCTTTTGTTCAGCATCCCAAAACGAAGCCAAACAGTTCCTAAGGTCACAAGCTGCTGTTTGACTGTAATGGAGAGCTTTCTGGATTTTGAAGTATGGATGGTTATGTTTGGAGGTCATAGTTTCCAGCATGTAATCTATCCAAACACACACACACACATATATCTCCACAGAGTGGTGACAGGATTGTGATAAGTGGCTCTCTGTGTGACGATGATGTCATCGTGTTTTACTGCTGTCTCCGGCTGGGGCTCCGCATGACCTCACCCTTAAACCGTCCGATATTTGAGTCTTCCAGGCATCGTGATTGTGATGATTGTGATTCTTTTCACATATACTGTATGTACACATTTTCAGATAAAAAAATAAATCCTGGAGCATGACGTGAGACAGTGTGAGGTGTACCATGTTGATGTTGCCCGCTTTGTGTTTTCCAGGCGAATATATCGGAACAAGCTGAAGTTCTGGACTCACTGTGTACTGATTACCCTGGTTGTTTTCACAGTCCTTTCCTTCTTTGCTGAACAGGTTAGTGTGTTTTTTGTCCTATAAAATCCTAATAGGTCGTTCCACACATCCTTTTGTTCATGTCCCACCGTACCACAAGTCTAAAAAAAACACCACTGCTATTGGTTACCGGTAGATCTGGATAACTGACATGTGACACACACACTAGAGCATGCTATGATCGACCTCAAGCAGCTGGTTTGTGTTTCTCCCTTGTGAGTGAGTGGGGTTAAACACACCTACAGAAATTGGAGCTGTTGGTCCTGATACAGAGCTGAAGATCATGGATTATCACAAGGGGGCGAAGCATGTCTGAGAGGATATTGCAGCAGCTCTAGTTAAAGTGGCACCTTGGACTGCTTTCCGTATCAGAAGGTTAAGTTTGAAAGCCCTTTTCCCAAATTCCTGAGAGTGTGACGAATTGTCCAGAACTGAAATTCTTCAGACGGTTCTTGGTTGTTTGACTCAGTGACGTCAGGTGCCTTAAATTACTTCCAAATTAACTACGAGATTGCACAGTGTGTTTACAATGTATGTCCAGTTACAATTCAATCCCGTAGGACTCGTGACCTGTGCCAAACTCCTGTCATAAACTGTCTACAGACATACATGCTTGTGTATGATTGACCTATGATGTACCGTTTACACCTCACGATTTGCTATAAATTCCACAAGTGCTGTAACAACACTGGGACCTTTAACTATGTGTAGTATCACTCCACATCACAGGTGTTCTAACAATCACAGTACATTAATTACAATAACTGTCGGTCTCCAGCATGTGTGAAAGTAGGTCAGGACGGTCCACAGTACTGGAAAGAGGAGAGAGCAGCTGCCTGACAAAACCCACATGCAAAACCAGTCAAAAGCACTTCCAGCAAGAAAACCACCTGATAATGTTGTGTCATCTTAAACAACACTTAGTCTCCTTAGTAACTGCTTCTAAGTTGTTCTGAATTGCCTCTGAACCATCTGTGTTGTAGCCGTGTTATAAATCTATAACGCTCTAGATCTAATTTGCTTCCATCACAAGACTGAATCCCAGATCCCTGAGTGGCACAACTTGGTTTGTGGAACAAGGGACTGTACACCCTAGTGCAGTAGCTGTCCATTTACCGCTATTTTTAGATTCAACCCAAGAACCCCACAAGTTGGCTAACATTCTAAAGCAGAATAAGTAGAAATATAAAGTAAATATATAAATAGAATATAATGTGTGTATACACACTCGAAGGACAGCGCTATCTGCTCCTTGCGCTAGCGTGAGCTCACAGACGCCCCTGATTGGCTGTAGAGCCGTAATTAATGTGGGAGCACTATGTACCTCATCCCTCCCCTCTGAGGGAGCTCGCCCAATCAGCTCTCTCTAGACCTCCGGCTGCGAGAGGTTACAGAATCACCCGGGGATCGGACCATCGATCTCCGGATGATAGGGCGAGCACTTTATCACTGCGCCACCCGGAGGCCCCGACTGTTTCTACTTTCTTAATTTTCTCACATTACTAATTTGTTGGAATTGTGTTGCTAAAAAATGTCATTTTGTTACCAATGATGATCAATGAGTAATCGATTATTGATTATTAATATATTTAACTGTCACTTAATGTAAAATACAAAACCTTTTAATTTAAATTTATGAATATGGGACAGGCAGTGTTGAGTATTTTAAGAGGGACCTTTTAAATGTTCTACTGTATAAGGACCCGTACAGTAGAGCCTTTCCATTTCGAATCATTCTTAACTTTTAACTACATGAATGCTAACTGAGAAGCTGATATTAGCTAACAAGTAATGTTAGCAGTAATATCTATTCAAAATTAATACAAAAATATCTATAAAAAATATACAGTAACATTTGTAGTTTTATATACTGAACTTTATATAACTGAACTTGTTAACAATGGTAACAAGACACATTTTATCTCAGTTTAAGTTTCATTTAAACAATTTTAGTTGAACGTTAATTTAATTAATAAACCCAATATTTTAAACAAAAAATAAATAAATAAATATATGTTTTTAAAAACAGTTATTTAGTGCACATGTGAGCTTTTGTGTACAAGTTAATAGGCATGTAAGCTCTGGAGAAATTTTATGCAAAACATAATTGTTAAATTTGTTTCCATGAACTTCTGTGTATGGTTGTTGATCATCATCCCTTGTCCTGACTGTATTTGACATTTAGTTATCACTGAACTGCACTAATTCTAAGGTGTTTTCCTGTCTGCAGCTGATCGTTCTGAAGCGGTGGCTCTTCCCCAGACGCAGGGTCAGCAAGGAGACTGAACGTGTGTGAGAATGCACTCCATGTTCTTCTTTGCTTACTGTGAGTGAGCTCTAAGTCCTGTAGGGTTACGGACTAGAACCGTGCAGGCTTCCTTGTTTTGTCCCCACTGGAGGAGGAGCAGAAGAAGACATTTCTTGCCAGAGGTTAGACAGTTGTACTGTACGTTTCCTCCATGTGAAGGTGGGACTGAGAGACGCTGAGCGTGTGTGCATAGAGGACCTCAAACACTCCATTTTGTGCAATTACTGTGCTAAACTCAGTGAAGACTGTGGACATCCTTATGCTCAAGCTGCATTTTTGTTTGTTGTTGGATCATAATCTGTTGGTCTAACAGAATTTTAAACTGTAATACATGATTTTGTCTTTTTACGCAAGCTGTCCCTCTTTCTTTGTTTTGGTATTTTGCATATCAGTGCCTTTTATCTTCCCTTCCTGTACTGTAAGTGAGATAATGTGATAATGTGAATAATGTGAGGGATCATCGCTAATGTCATTGTCACTAATTAAATTTTTTTTTTTAATTTGCTTTATTTCCGATGTGTTAAGGAGTCTTGAGTTAATTACAGTGCCCTTGTCTTCTGCATTTGTCTTTGACCTTATGTGTCTTGAGAGTTCTGTTCTAGAATCACACCGTCTAATCTTTACCTTCGTGTCCAAACATGCCTCCGCTTTTCCAGTCTCATTTGAACTGCATGGTGTTCGTAGCATTCCTTGATGTCCTGACTTGGTTATAATGCTTGAGATAAAACAGCTGCAGAGAAAATCACTCAAACTTTGTATTCTTATAAATGACACGATAATTGTAATTGTAAGATACAGAATTTGTAGAAAATTGCTTAAAACCCATTGAACATGCACAGAAGTCCTTAAATTGAAGGCAAAATGAGCCGCCTTGCACCTCCAGGGTCTGGGTTCGATTCCCGCTTCGGGGTCTGTGTGCATGGAGGTCTATAGTTCTCCTCGTGTTTGGTGGGTTTGCTCTGGGTTCTCCGGTCTCCTCTCACAGTCCAAATACATGCATATCAGCTAATTGGCATCCCCAAATTGCCCGTAGTTTGTGGTTGTGAATATTGACCAGAAGTCATACCATTGTGTAAAAACGGAAATAAATATAATGGTCACCTCTGGCCTGCACGGCCCATAGTTGGACTACAGAGGTTCCTAGATGAATGGATGAAATTTTTGTCTGATTTATTTTCCATAAAAGTTCCTTGTGTTCCATGATGAAATGTAATGTACTTAGAAACAAGTAGAGGATCTACATCAATCATCAGCCATAGAGTGTATTATCAAAGGTGTGTTTCAGGAAAACATTGAAGTCATGAGTTTGAGTTCTCTGCCATTTCAAATTATTTAGGGACAAAATATAACTTTGATAGGTATTTTCAGGACAGTGTTAAACATTTGCACCAGAGTGCGGTGAAGCGGCAGCATGGTCGGATCTTTGAGCCAAGCTGGGTGCCAGGTTTGTGTGTTCTTGAGCTTCTAAAGAACTACTAAGATAATCGAAAGTATTTCAAAAGTGTATGAATGATTAGAAGCAGCGAATTGTCTCACAGTTTGCATTTTATTATTATTTTTATTTTTTACATGAATTAATTTTATTCATGTTCAGTAAAACCATGTATTGTATGCAATGTATTTAAAAATTCCTTGCAGCAAGTACAGAGGATCGGCATCCATCAACAACACTTCTTCAATTCAATTCATGCATGGACTGTATATCTACAGTAAATTAGCAATGAGATGTGTTTAGGAAAAAAAGTTCAGGTCATTCAGCTCTTTATTGAGTTCTCTGTACATTTTTTTTTTCCTTTTTTTTTCTTTTTTTACAAAATAACTATTTGGATTTTTCTGTTCTTTAAATTTCTGTATTAAAGTGGAGGTTAATTTAATTCTTATAAAGTATTGCATAAATCCATCCCTTGGTTTTGGACCGTATCGGTGTGGACTTTATCTTAACTGTTATATGTTTCACAATGACCTTGAACAAGAATTGATTTCCCAGGGATGGGGAGAATCAGATTAAATGTGTAACTTTAAGTAAAATGTCTGCATTTATTAATTTACATATTTTTTATATTTAAAGTGGGCTTACAAGTCCCAAGTTGTATCAGGATACAAACCAAGCATCTGGAAGTATGGGACAAATTAAAAGAAAAACCACTAAATGTTTTAGTAACAGCTGATCCACCACCAACCAGCAAATATTGCTGCTTCTTCTTCTGAATTCGTGGGTGGTTGGTGCAATACTGCCACATACTTAACTGAAGTGTGTAGCAGAAGATGGACAGAATAAAAGATTATCACTTTGTTCGAGACATGATATTCAAACAATAGATTACATGACATTTCAATGTTCATTACATGCTTTTAGTACTAAAATAGAAGTAAATATACCTAGGGTTAGGCTCTAAGAGACCAGATTTAATTTTATTTTTTCCTAATCAGCAGCTGTCCAGTTTGGTATTATAAGTCTGTGCCCATGATAGCCTCAGATTCCTGTTTTTGGCTGACACAAGTGGAAGCTGATGTGGAATTCTACTGATGTTGGAGCCCTTCTACCTCTGAGATTTTATGTACATGCTTTGATTACGGCCGTGGCGTTGTTTTTATGAACTCGTGCAATGTCACATTTATTTCCATTCAGAGTTGCATTCATTTCTCTCCAAGATTAGATGATGATATATTCAGTATATTCAGGTAGTCAAGCTGACCTTACTTTTTTGGGCACATAACATTGTTGAAACTAGACCTCACCAACAGAAGCAACCCCAGATCATAACTCTGCCCCCACATGCTTATACACTAGGTAGTAAGCATCCATCTATCATCTCACCAACCTCAGAATAACATCACCAATAAGTGTTTTGGGCCTTGCTCGAGGGCTCAACAGAGGCAGCTTGGTGGTGCTGGGGAGACCAAAGCAGGGAGACACCAGTGAATTTCCAGTCTATGGCCTAAACCAATCGGCCATGACGACCCTCCTATAGTTGCTATATTCTTACTTATTGACCAGGTGTTTCCACCCACAGAACTCTCACTCATTCAATGTTTTTATTTTTCACATCATTAGCAAAAAATAAACATAATGAGATGCTTACAGTTCTCACAACGAAGGATGTGAAAACATCTCAGCAATCAAAAATGTGTACAAAAATTCACATTTATATAACAATACATCAAGATTGCAAATAATGCAAAACAATTAAAGTTTATTACACAACTTATTTAAACTTTATTTGTACGATTAGCCCTTTGGAAGGAGATATTCAAAGCAGGCAGTGTTGTGTGAGTGCATCATGAAACAGGATAGTCTATCTTCCCTATCCCACAAACCATCAGTTCAAACTGGTAGATGCTGGAGATGGAGGTCGGGGAACATCCTGTTTTTAGCACAAGCACAATCCTGGTCCCAATATAACCCATAGTCCCTGACAATTACGTCTCTTTCATCCAAGACCTGACTTCATTTCACACTCAATCCAGTCAAATTAAAACAATAAATACAAACGCTGTAATCACTGAATAATCACATGACAAGAATTTGCTTTAGGGTAGGGGAGATGACTTTTTGGGGAAGGGGAGGGTAGGGGAGATGACAAATAATTTGGGAAATTGATGGAAATGTTGGAATGTTATCGTTTTTTGATATAAAATATGTAGGAAATTGTTCACTGAAGAGAATACTAGGGCACGATTACCAAATGAAAACACTGCAAATGGTGTACAATGATTTACATTGGCACTTCGTTAAAGTTAAAAAATGCTGACTTTACAATGCTCTTAAATCGAGGAGCTGAACTCAATTTGTCGAATTTTTACTACATTACTTACTACATACTTCAATTCATACTGTGATGCATTGCTCTATTTCCAGACAGGTGGAAGTTAGCACCCAGGTGTGTTTTCTCTATCTGCATGTCTGATTCTTATCCAGTGACTTTAACGAACTGGCTGAGTGGAACTGCTTCAGTTCAGGTCTCTCAGTTAATTAACGGTCTTCACACTGTCAAGGCTGCTCTGGGTTTGGTTCTCCTGCTCTGGTTCGAGAAGCGGGGCAGCATCTTCGCTTGGCCCTGCCTCCTCCTCCCGCCGGGCAAATTGTCAGTCTTTGTGAGCGTGGCCCTTTGGGGTGATGCTGAACACTTGGATGCGCAGGTGGGAGGCAATCTGAAGACATACACCTGTGCAGTAACGTGTCAGGTCCACCACAGAAAGGATCTGTTCAACCATAAACACAAGCAGATAATTAGGAGGCTGAGGCTTAATGTACAGTATCACTCAAACCAGAACTCCAGAATTCCTGGCTGACATCCACCCGAGAAGTGACACACTGTGGCTCTTTTTGAACAATAAACATACACACCATCATATCATCCACTGGGTTCAAGAATGTATTCTCTCTTTTCTACAGATTTTAAAGAGACATTGTTTAGAACTTTACAGCATTCGATTTTCTTACCAAAGCAATCCAGAGGACAGTATGTTCATTAATGAAGCTGTTGAAGTACTGGTTGAGGAAGAGGAGGCTAGGGCCAATGAAGGCTGTGTCACTGAGATGAAGCTCACTCCTGGTCATGTGAGCAACCTGGAGAGAGAAAAGGAAGTGATACATCATGAGAAAAACTGGTTACGATGTTTCAGCCCAAATACTTTTTAAATCCAAATACAAACCAAACAGAAAACAGATCATATGATTATCTTCAGGACGTCAAGTCAGTTTTTAATGTACATCTTCTTCTTATGACTTATTATTATTATACTTAGGAATTATTATGTGCTTCCTGAACAATAAGCACAAAATAATTCATATATATATATATATATATATATATATATATATTATACAGTGCTTTACCTTTACTGCCTAAATTGCCATCAGGTATTTTTGGTATCTTCTGCTTCTTTATTACATTGTTAAATCACATTAACAAAAAACTGATACAATAAACAACAAGAACTGGAGACAATATGAATAAACTGTTCCACTCCGTGTTTTTTCCATGTCGAAGGTCAGGTTTCTCCATGCATGCTAGATTGCAGCCTAAGGGTTTTCTCTCCACAAATGCTTTTACGGTGTTTCCATTGAATTTGCCAATAACATATGATTTACTATTATTATTTTCAAGTTTCAAGTAGCTAAACATTTTTTTTTTTTTGATAAATGTGTGTGTGTGAATGTGTGTACGCGTTGTGATGCACTCCCGGTGTTGCCCTAGGCTATGCTCTAGATCATCTGCAAGCCTGACCCGGTGCATAAAAAGATGAGTAAATGTTGTTCACTGCAGAGTGCACTTCAGAGAGGTTTTCTCACCACTAGTTTGTTGGAGATCTTGGCGATGACTGTGCCGAAGGTGAGGATGTAGAGACAGGGATGATGCTCAAACAGCTGGCTGGAGGACTTCTTAAAGATGATGAAGGCCAGGGTAAGGATGAGGCCTATGTGCAGGCCAGGAGACAACACACTGGTGTCCTGCGGAGGTTAGACTTCACTTTACATAACTCTGACTTTACTCCACATATATCAGCTGTTAATCAAGAGAAATGTGTTCAAGGAATTCAGTGCTGGTGTCAAAGGAACTGTAAAAAGATCTTTTTTCGTAGTTAAAACCTGCTTTGTAAGAATAAGTCAAATTTGCTAAAAATATGAACTATATCCATCGTAACTGTACCTATAGCGCCGTCTCTGGTTCAAATCTGCTTTAGGCAAGAAATTACACACATCACATTGTGCAGATCAGTCAAGCACAATGTTACCCTCCTCCCTCCTCCTCATGCTGTTTTATTGAACAAATTATGAAAATATTTAATGATATAATCTGCCATACGTATGAAACGAGTTTAGGAACAGTCATAAAGGGAATTAGTGTTTGATCTTTTTTCTATTATGGAACCTTTTTCACTGTAATCCTGTTTAATAATAAAAATAATAATAATAATAAATAATCATAATAATATGTATATTTTAGTAATCAGGGAATGTTAGCAGTGCTGCAGCAACAGGGAAAGGGGGGGTAAATACTTGGACACATAAGTACTCAGACACTGTTTTTTTTGTTATTTTAGTATTCTTCCACTAAAATGATCCACTTCAAATTAGTTTAAATATGCCGGTTGACTTTGTACTTATTAATATGAACGAAGAAGTAAATATTACTGCAATTTTTACTATAGACATGTATAGATGTAATTTTGTAATAAATTCTGCATTCTTTCATTTATGTTTTTTAGATAAATAAAAAAAAATACAAAATGAGAATAAGACAATAAATAAATAAGACAATTCCTGGAGAAATCATAGAGCGGGGAATGAAAGACAGTGCACTGCTTTTCCTGCTCAAAATAGTCAAATGAGCTCATTTATACCTCACACACTTCCCAAGATACAGTATATGTGTGTGTGGATGGAGGGGGCGTGACTTTAAAAAAAGGCGGCATAACAAATGGCCACTCAAGCACAGACACTGTAACATGATCCCTGTGTTGACTTGCATAGGGAAGTCGGTGCTCTGCTTCTGAGCCAGATGTAGCTCTGTTGGTGCTGGAGCACTGCTTTTAGATCGCTCGAGAGAGGAGACCGGGCCGAACATTTTGGCCTACGGGAAGTTTAGAAACAGAGGTAGTTTGACCGACAGTCTCCACACTGTTAACATTACATTTTTAGTGAAGCTTTCAGGATCGGTTTCTAAAGGGTTAATTCTTTTTTAACATGATTTCTTTTGTGTCTCTTGTCAGAAGTGAGCGAAGGCCATGGGAGCAAAAGGGGTTCAGTGCGGTTCCCAAACAGCTGGTTAAAACTATTCGAAAACTGTGTATTTTCTATTGAGGTCAGCTTTTTTCCACAGCGCTCAGCATCTTCTACTGTACTACTATTGATAGTGTTATTTCTGGACATAAAGCATCTACATTTAAACCAGATGTTAGATGATTCCACTGACGTGATCAGTTAGTGAACACAAAGCACTTACTGCCACAGTGGAGCCATTTTTGCCCACGCCGCCACTCAGGATGACCAAGAAGTAGTTGTAGGTTGACAGCAGAAAGCCCGTGATGATGCCCAGGATGGGTAAGGCTTGCAGCCTAATGCCGAGCACGGGCAACTAG
The DNA here is from genome assembly GCA_030014215.1 of Clariallabes teugelsi. NCBI lineage: Eukaryota > Metazoa > Chordata > Actinopteri > Siluriformes > Clariidae > Clariallabes > Clariallabes teugelsi. The sequence goes on from JAQMYG010000012.1 coordinate 27,711,490, forward strand.
CATGATATATAAATAAAATGAATAAACAAACAAATCACATCCATCACTGAAAAGACAATTTAATTACCCCATCTTACAACACCGTCTCTTGTTTCAGGTCTTGAAGCTGGGCAAAATCATGACTACAGATGATTTCTTTACTCAACAATATTTACCTTTTGTCAATTCTCCACGGGAGGCACAGAACAGAAGTGAGAGAGAAGTTTTATGTAACTGATGATGTAATGGCACATGATTTCCGAGGTGAGACCTAAACATCCTCTAGCTTCATAAGCAAGAAGTTGTCTGGTATGTGTGTACTGTATGTGTGTCTGAATGTGTGTGTGTGCATGTGTGTGTGTGTGTGTGTGTGTGAGAATGCTAACAGAACTGTAGTTGTTTGTGCATGTACGGTACTGTAGTAGCGCCATACCGCAGTCTCCCAGAGGCTCACTCCTCCGAAGGCGGACATCAGGTACATGATTATAATGGAGATCTGGACCTCAGTCACATCGAGACTGAGTAAAGAGAGAAATTCTATCGTAAATATGACACCAATAAGTCATTTTTATACAGTATAAGCATCTTTCTTATTATGGTCTTGCACTGAATGCTGAAATGTTCTTCCCTTGTGTGTGTGTGTGTGTGTGTGTGTACTCACATGCCAAAGCGTAGTGTTCCAGACACATAGGTCTGCCAGTGAGCGCAGAAGAACATGAACATGCCCACAAAGCCACAGAAAAACATCCAGTTAGGGTAGTTGCCAATGCCGGTACATATACACGTTCCCACAGCGACAAAAACTGCACAGAGGTCAAAGAGTCAGAGGTCATAGAAGGCAAATAAAGGGCAATATCCCACAGTCGTGTGTGCAGCTTGTGAGTATTTACACACTGTCTGAATATTCAGCTTAGAATATCTAAATATTTCTGCTGAACGGCCAGATGCCAGTGATTGTACAGTGATAAACAGATGTGCACTGTGTAGACGCTAATGTGATCATTTTAAAGGCAGTGACAGTGAGAGATAAAGATAAGATATAAGATGTCATGCACCAGAGAGGAGGTTGTCTGAGACGTGTATAGTGTCGAGGAAAGATTATAAACCATTAGAACAGTGTTGTATACAAAAATGGTGGATCAGGTCACATGATGGAGGAAAGATGTGGATTGTCGATCAAAGATTTTTTATGAACTCAAAATGTTTACATACAAAAAGAACTGCTTTAGTTGAAAAGAACACAGCTGTCACGTCAAGTAGACAATCTGGGATACTGTCAGCTTACAGTACACTTAAAGTTTCACTATCATCCTGTGTTCATTTCCTTACCGAAAATTGTCCCGAAAAAATATTTGTTGATGACCTTTTTTATGATGAAGATGAGACTAAAGCTAAATAAAACGATGAAAACGATAACTATAATGAAATGTTTTATATTTTTCAGTTTTATATTATTTAAAACTAAACAATAATGTGAACAATAGATGAATGGACAAATGATTTTAAAATCTTTCTATTCAATAATACTTTACAAACTGCAGTAGAGCGCGTTATGATCCGTGATTGAAAAAAAAATACTTTGCTTTGCCCACTGCCATCAAAAACAAATGGCATTGAGCGAGGCCCTTGTTACCTGGTATGGTTCTCACTGCCCTTGAAATGAAAAGGAGAAACTATTTATGTATAATAAATCATTTATTAACCTTACAATCGGTGTATAAAATAAGGTTAATAATAATCTCATACATAACCTTATAACTATTTAGTAAAAATAATCAATGGGAAAATCACAACAAACACGAAGAAGCGTTCCAGCAACTACCAGCTGCAGTTAGATACATTAACATAGAAAACTTTACTTTTAAAAGAATTATTACATATTATTACATATACATATTATTATTATTATTATAGAATTATTACTTATCTAGAATTATTACGGCCAACCACTATGACATCAGTCCTATTACAGTACGTCATAGTGTGTGAAGGGCCCTATTGTTTTTCTAACGATTATGACATGACATCAGCCCAATTGTTTTTCTAATTATTTCTAATTATTATTTCCCAAGCACTATGACATCACTATGATGTCATAGCTCTGATAGTGCTGCTGACACTGAGTGATATCATAGTGTTATGCCTTTTTTCCCAGCAACATTAAACAAATGGCAATAACTGGCTAGTAACTTCCTGAGTGACATCATATTTAGCGACATCATATGTACAAAATAATTATACCGAGGTTGAACCTCGGATTACGAGTAACACAGTTTACGAGTGCTCCGCAAGACGAGCAAAGATTTTTAATAAATTCACACACACACACACACACACATACCTTCTACTTTCGCCTTCACACACACACACCCACACTCTTTCTCTCTGCTCTACACAGGTTAATTTGTTTTATTTTTACTTTACAGCAGTGATTCCGTTTGTGTGTCGCTCAATCGAGTGTCATTAGAGAGA
>JAQMYG010000012.1:27714040-27746648 GCA_030014215.1 Clariallabes teugelsi
AGCTCGGCCAATCAGCTCTCTCTGTGCCTCCGGCTGTGAGAGGAAAACAGCATCACCCGGGGTTCGAACCGGCGATCTCCAGATGATAGGGCGAGCACTTTACCACTGCGCCACTCGGAGGCCCATTTTTACTTTTTCTTAAAGGTAAAGTGCCAGTTAATTTTGTATTAATTATTTTTATGTATTTATTTTTTTGGGCTGTGGAAAGAAATAATTTAAGTTTCCATTATTTCTTATGGCAAAAAGTTTTGAAATATGAGCCCGCTCCTGGAACGAATTATGCTCGTAATCCAAGGTTCCACTGTATGTTGCTTTTTTCTCACATCCGGGGCATTTTGGAGGTCTTAACATTCTCAAAAAAGCACACAGGTTATCTATCACCTGCAGGCACATAACAAAAGTTTATTAACCTTAGCTTTTGTGCTCACTAACATTAGCCATTCTTGAATTGGCAACCTTAGTTTAAAGTCAATTCAATTCAATTCAATTCTATTTGTATAGCTCTTTTAACAATTGTCATTGTCGCAAAGCAGCTTTACACAATCAAAAGAGTTTACCTCGCTAATGGTAAACCCTGAGAGTGGTCACAATTTCAATTAATTACAAGGGAATGCAATTCCTACAACCTTTGGAGATACTACGGCTTTGTCAGCTGTGTAACACCACTTTATCTCAAGCGGGAATGATTGAAGTATTAGCATTGCATCCAGACATTTTTATTTTTTTTTAAAGCAAAGGGAGTTTGTAAAGCATGCATATTATTGAATAGAAAGATACACTGAGTTGTCAGTACATCCAGGGTGTACCCTGCCTTGTGCCCTGAGTTCCCTGGGATGGTCTTACACAGAATAGATGATGGATAGATACATGTTACAAAAGACTGCAGAGGTGCTGCTTTCGATTCTGCTCCCATGATAATTTGCTTTCGATTATGCATGATAATCATTAACCTGATGCAAGAACACACAGAGTGCATTTCCAAGTCCAAATTCTGTGCAAAACAGAAGTGGTTTCTTACTAGAGATGCAGTTGTAGTTTGTATATAAAGTTATATGTAAAGTTTTCATAACATGATTTCTTTCTATTCCTGTGGTCATATACAGTGGGAATGCATGTTTCTAATAAGCTGTTGCCAGCAGTTTGACACAAAACCAGGCTTTCTTCATCTCATTAGACATGGTGAGTGCAAGGTGCATGCTCTTACACACGGTGATTCAAAAAGGACTTTTAAATCTGTAAATGTAAAATCCAATCTTTCCCCTTTGCTACTTTTTAAAAACTTTGTAGCCTTTTGAAAAAGGTCAGGACACCTGGTATAAAGCATTTATTAATGATGAAAAGAGGAATACCTGTAGAGACTGCATCACAGCCATGGTCAAAGAGTTCTCCCAGCGGCGAGCTGCTATTGGTCCGCCGGGCTTGTTTCCCATCAATAGCGTCTAGTGACTGGTAAATAAAGAGACCTAAAGCGCTGAGAATAAAAGTCCATGCAGGAGCCTAGACAAAGAGAGACAGAGGAATTGTCCATGATTTCGTCTATTATTATTACATTACTACTACCTACACATAACCGCATGTCTTTTACTAATCACAAACCAATATTGTATTACCTGAAAAAACTATTCCATGTGTAGGATATATTGTATAAGTTATCACTGCATGTGTATCAGTGATTTTGTGTAATCATACTACATATAGTACTGCTACACTCACTCACTCATTGTCTACACAACTGTATCCTGTGTACACGGGCGCGGGGGGCCTGGAGCCGATCCCATGCTTATCCCATGGATGCTAATCCATCGCAGGGCACACACATAACACACACACACACTCACACATTCATTCACACACTACGGGCAATCTAGGAATGCCAATTAGCCTAATCTGCATGTGTTCTGCAGCCTAATTTCTCATATCTTCAATCTGCAGACAGGACCCGGACCCTGAAGGTGTGAGGCTACAGTGCTAACCACTAAGCCACCATGCCAACAGTACTGATACAGTTGCACCAATGGTCCTTTATTTGTCTCTTTCACCCATAAAAAAAAAAAATTATTGCGACCATTTTCAGCCAAATTTCTCTTTTTTTTGTGGTGTCCCACATAAACATAATCATTTGATATTAAATATTTACATGTCTAAATTTAGCCATGCTGATCATTTCAGATTTCAGATTACTGAGCTCAAAATATTCTCTATTTCCTGTGACAGAAAGCAAGAGTGCGTGAGAATAGGTGAAGGAGGTGGAGCTTCCAGGAAGTGTCTGTTAATATTGGAGAGTTGAAACACCTGCACACATACTGTACAGTATCTCCAGATGAATTTGCTGATTCAATTGACCCTTGTGCAGAAGATGATGTTCTTTTAATGTATATTTGGAGCAATAACTCATACAGATGTATTGTGTAAAGCTACGCTAAAATGTGTAACAGTTTGAATAAAATTGTGTAGGATGATAATATCATTATAGTGTACAAGCCGTCAATATACTGTATAAATCTGGGACCCTGAAGCTGTGAGGTAGCACAGGTGTTACACAACCAAACCCTAAGTGTTGATCTACCATGTTGAGCTCATACGAGTCCAACTGGACCTAAATAACCACTGGAAGGTCACATGGGGCATGAAACTTTACTGTGTATCCACTGCTCCAACATTTCACTCATCAACTATCCCGTACTGTTAAACTCTAATGTATGCTTGGACCGAAGCCTAGCTTTGTAAATATTATGAATGAGGGTCTGACAAGCCGGGAGTTTTAAGGCTTTAAATCTGTAGTGAGGATTGTCATAGAACCAAAAAAAAACAAAGGGTTATCATTCTATACTATAATCTAAAAGCAGTGGACTAGAAAGCCTAGTTAACATTGTCCTCATTTAGTACTCTGACATTTGTTTCCACTGTGTCACGTGTGGGTTTTTCTGGGTTTGTACCAATCTGTAACTGGTTTTTCTGGTCCTGAAATTCCACACACTGTCTTTGCAACATACTTTGCTTATTTCAACTTCCTTTATACCAAACTCCTGTATGTTCTTACATGATGTTTGGTAACACTCTATAAATAAATATGCACATATAATGTTAAGTGAACTCTTTTTAGCCGATTTGCTAGTACTGTATGTCAAATCTCTTGTCCTTATCTGTCCATTCCCGGCAGTACATACACACCTTCGATATAAAAGTTAACATTGTGCCGTTGCCTTATACAGTACATTATCTCCTGTACATTCCTTAAATTCTGAAGTCATTCACACATTCAGTAACAGCCGTAGACTAATAGATGTGCCATTGTAAGACAAACAAGTGTTGATCCCATGCCTTTGTTGCAAACGTCACAGTAACGTCTACAGATCTTTTGGCCAATGAGGACAAAGGTTGGCTTTTATCTCTCAATGCTCCCAACAGGTGGGTGAACTTGTGATAGGAAAGCTGCTGATCTCTGTAGAAACAAATCAGCAATCGTGGAATATGGACTTTTGTGCACATCATGGCATAAGGGTCATAACATCATAAGGTTAAAGGTGACGAGCCAGTGATACTGAGACTACGCCACAGGATGTTGTTTACTCTGTCTGGTTTGCGCAGTACAAAAGATACAGTATGCTGTGTGTATGTTCACATTAATCCGCTGCTTTCTTATATCTTCTACACAGCAGAAAATGCCGCAGTGTTGGATTAGGTGTCTAACCTCAAAACATCAAAGTTGACTGAGATGTTTGCAGTGGTCTGTAGTGAAGAAATGAACCTCAACACTACAGTGTGGCACAGGTCAGAGTAACCTGTCATGAGTGCAAACTGGGAGTACACCCTGGATGGTGCACGTTGCAGGGTATACTACCCCAACCAAAACACACTCATTCATACCTTACAGACTACACTGACTGAAACTAATAAAAAGTCACTAAACCCTGTTAGCTTTTTACAATAATGTACTAATGTGTGTATGAGTGTGCATCGTCACCATCATATATGACACACTCATACACACACCGACACACACATACATACAAGGACACATACATGCAAATATACACACACATACACATAAAGACCTAAACACTACTGAGAAACACACAAACAACAACGACTGAAAAGTTACATTTACAACACATTGTGTGGGTATGTAATAAACACGGTTTATTATACACAAGGCATTACAATGGTTACTCAGTTTTTGGTGTTGTTTGTGTTTTATCAGTATAGACACACTCACACACACACATATATATACATACTATAGATCGAGACAATACGACAACCGTTGGACGACTCGGGCAGTGTTCTGGTGGCCCTTTAACTCCAAACTGGTTTCTTTGGCAAAAAACTAGTCAAAAAGCACAAACTTTACAGAGGGCTGAAGAACCTGCTCCATCATAACAGAGGATGAAATTTCAAGTTCTTCAAGTAAGGCTTGGTCTTCAGGTACCAAGTATAATACATACTGTATATAACATGTATGTGTGTGTTGTTATGTGTGTATGGTGATACTGTACGGTGTGGTATTACCGGTATAGAGGACAGTATTGGGTCAGCAGTGGGGAGATACTGTATTACACACTCTATGAGAAGGGTTTTGTAAATGTAGATGTTTATAAAAGCAGATTGATATTAATAATGTATCTTCAATGTTGAATGTAAACACTGAACTGACACACACACAGAGAGAGAGAGAGGGGGGTGGTGGTGGTGGTGTGTGTGGTGGTGTGTGTGACGGAGTTCCCCACAGTACTCACCTCCTCTGTGGCAGTGGGGCAGTAGATCACCAGGATGATGGTGGTGAACACGTTAACGATCAGTCCCGTGATGGTCAGCGTGTTGGGCGCGAGCCAGGTGGGGATCTGCTGCACGAGCCAGTTCCAGTACAGCTGACACGGCGGCTCGAGTAAGGAGCGGCCCTCGGCGCTGTACCGGTGCTCCTCCAGTCGCCGGAGCTGCACCGGGGACAGCGGCTCCGGCCACACGCAGCGGCGCAGCGGCATCGCGCTCTCCCAGCCCCCACACGCAGCAGCACCGCGACCTCCGCGCTTCTACAACTCCAAGTTACACGTCGACCGGAGAGGCAGAGGAGTCTGTGCGGCTACAGCTCCGTGTAGAGAGCCGCCATATTCCCCAGCAGCGGAGCGGACACTCTTACCCCGAGTCTCTGTTTATTACTGCTGCTGCCGCCGCCGCCGCTGAGAGAGAGCAGGAAATCACCGAGCGGAAGTGAAAGTAGCCGGGAAAATTAAACACACACACACACACACACACACACACAGGCATCCATATACACATATTCGAGTACATTTTTTCCTCTCCTATATTCTACAACAATTCTCGGGATTTCAAAACTAACTATAAAAATAACACATATGGAACTACTTAAATTATGTAACAACAACAGTCAGTTGTTACTTTAAGACACTCAGGTCTGCTGTTCTGGAATAGTCCTTACAAGGTCCCATCAAGCTCCATGATGAAACTGGCTCTCATGAAGACCTTCCCAGGAAGGCAAGACCAACACTTACCTCTGCTCTGAAGTTCATTTAGATTTACCAGCCTCAAAAGGCACCAATTAACAGCACCTCAGATTACAGAAGGCTTATGAAGGCGTTACAGATCATGAATAACAGATACATCTCAACATTAAGTGATCAAAAGAGGTTATTGCATATTTTGGACCCCTTCAGCATTATTTTACTGTGTAGAAAGAAATAAAAATCAAAAACAACCCTAGAGTTAGAAAGTGATCCTAAACTTTTGAGCAATATATATATATATACAAATTTGCATGGGGAGAAACTCCACACATACCCAGAGACAGGAATCGAACCCAGACCCTGCAGGTGCAAGGTGACCGCATTAACCACTACACCACATGCCACCATATTCACGCTCTGCTGCCGCAACAACCCACTTTCACAAGCATTATTGAGCAGATATGATTTGAAAGAAATTTATATTTAAATCAACTTTATGATCAATTATATGATTTGAGGCCCAATGTTCACTTTGATTGAAACGATTTCAAATGTTTTGAACATGCTTTTGCGTCCAGGCTAAAGATGTTATTTGGACATATGCATACATATGCTTACTTAGTGCAGGTGTGAACCGGGCATAACATCCTTGCCGGGAAATCCAGGTCTGAACAACTGAACAGCCTGGCAAATCATCTCCACTCAAAACTGTTAAATGCTAAATAGTACACTGCATTCTTTGTACACCAAAACACAACTGTGATGCAATTCTAAAATTTCATTGTAATTAGGAAACAAAGAACCTGAAAAACAACTCACCATTCGCTTTGTTAAAAGATGATCTACCACTAGTAGACTAGTTTGACTAGTTTAGTGATGTTTTGGTAGATGATAACCGGTCAGACCATGCTGGAAAGAAGCACTTAATAGACATCTTAAAACAGTGCAATATGGAAGAACAAAAACAACAAAAAGAAGCCATACTATTAAAAACACACAGAAACACAGCTTTATTATTGTGATGTTTATTCAACTAATTGCAGCATTGCTACTTCCTTTACTAGATAGATATTTTCATCTTCACCAAATCTGATAGACAAACAAGGCAAACACTTCAAAAGTATAACTGATTAATCAGGAAGCCTAGCTTTGCTGTTTTACAATCTCACATTGCACAGATAATTCTTTTTTTTTTTTTTTTTTTTTTAATATTCACCAAACTAACTGGAGGGAGAAATGTTGGACAAATGAAACAACAGTAAAACAATAAATAACTGAAATTCATTGGTAGCCGCTAGGCATGCTTTTTGACCGTGAAACAAAACACTACATTGGATGTACCAACATATTTGCCATCCAAGATTACCTTACTTGTGTCGTACACATTTTGAAGCTATGATCCAATTCCGCTGAAGACATGCATCTCTGCTTGAGCGGGGTTTTAGGGGAAAGCAGCCTGACATACAGCTAGCCATTTGCAAACCTTTCTTAAGTACTATAGGTCCATGTCTGGGCACCGCATGCCATACCAAAGACTGGTCACACACGTCACTAACGAGCTCTAACAACAGGGATTCCTGGGAAGGCACTGGTTGTAAACCCATCAGTCAGATCCCTTCTTCTCCAACTCCGGCGACTTTGTCTCTTTCGCGTACGTATCAATAAGATGCAAGGGAACACCACGCTTCATCAGCTCAACGAATGTAAAGCCTCCTGAAGGAGATAGAGGAAAAGCATGTAACATATGGATAAGGGGAAAAAAACGAATTAATATAGTGCAATGGTGTGTTGTGCAGTGGGTGTCCAAAATGCACCTTCCACATATCAAGAGAGTAGATTTCAAATAAAGAAAGAATGACATAAAGCAAGAAAGAAAGACATCAGTACAAAAGCAGGCACTATATGAAACTATGAGCACAGTATCCTCTAAAGTAATGTTATAGCAGTATATCGTGTGTGCTTGGTCTAAAATTACTAGATGATACAGTATGGAAATCCTGTAGTAGGGGAAAACTAAAAGTGTGACCACGGTTGACTCAGACTGAGAAAGTTACTCCTCGTCTGTTTAGAACATATAATTATGTGACCACAAGCATAGTTACTATGAAACAGGGATCATGCAAGAAGCAGCACACTAGCACAGATATCCATTCATTAGAAACACACACAGTTTGCTCACACACAATGGTCAATGATCTGTAATTTTAATAGCATTCAGAAAAACTGTCTTGAGTTAAGCGTACATATGACTGATGAATAGCATCGATGCTAATGACACTCTAACTAACATTCTAACGAAAAGTACGGTTTCAATGTCAAGATTGAACCCAAATCAGCAAAAGCAGGATTAGTAAGAGCTGCAGGATGAATGATACAAATAAGCTTCATATGCCCGAAACCATATGAAAGCTTACCTTAGATGAGAATAACACATTCACTATTCCTGAGTGATGACTGGGGAGAAAAGAGAAGAGGGGGTTAAACCTTGTGTTTTAAGTGAGGGAGTTATGTGTGTGTCAGGCTGCATCGCTGACTTAGTCATTATAAATTTAACATGGAGGATTAAGACACAGCGATCTGCTGAGAGGGATACAAAGTGATGTGAAAGTGTATGGCATTGTAAACTAATCACTTGAATACTATATATTTTAAGTAATGATAAGGGGATTTACTGAAGTTGGAAAAAGGTTGAAAAAGCCAAGTGAAAGCAAGGCAAGAAGCATGAGTGCGTCAAGCCCTCAATCAATGAATGCAAAGACCTTTCAGCTTTAAAAGATCTTCATTAAAAGTAGAAGACCTCAGATCTCATCTCATTTCACCTAAGAGTGAGACACCTGAATCCTTTGTTAACAGGTCAACAGATTCAGAAATTTACACTGAGCAGGTCACCTATGGAATCTGGAAGTGAAAAGCAGCAGTTATTTTCTCATTATCACAAAATTAACTGTTAATGTGTTCAGAGAATCATGACATTATATTAACTTATTATCCTTTAAAAGTATCGGAATGAGTATTTAGTTTTAGTTATATAGTGAGGACATTTGATTGACGAGATCAAAAGATATAGACAGTGTGTGTATACACGGTGAATATCTTAAAACATGACACATGACAGCTTTTGTTGGACCCGACCCATTTTTCAAGTGATCAGAAATACTGGATGGAACATGTGACTGATTGACATGTTTCTTTTTGCCCAGGTGTGCCCTGTTGGATTTATTGTTTAAACAATTAATAGGACAAAACATCAAATCTTTTGACTCTAAAATAATTGCTAAAATAATGCATATAATGCATTGGGCATAGCCAATACACTAAAATGAAATGTCACAAAAATAAAATAAAGAATAATGAATCAGGTCAGGTTGATGAGGAAAAACATCAGCAGTTCATGACAAACCTTGTGAAAGGTGTGAAGAAAAATCCCAAAACAATCTATAGAGGTCAGGGGTGAACCTATACAGTTTGTAGAAGATGCAGACTCATCAGTGGTAAGAACTGAAGGGCCGGATTGGAATTTGCAAAGAAGTGCAAAGATAAGCCACAAGACCAACTTTGACCAAAGTGATGGAAAGGACAAAATATTTACTGTCATTATATTACATTAGTTGACCTAAAATTGTGTGGTCTGACACCAAAGGGTCCATGTTTAAAGCTGATGAACACATCTAAATGTAAGGGTGAGTAAATAAATGCTGAAAGTCTGATCTATCAATCCATATCTGTCTTTTGATCGGAAGCCCAACAGTAGTTAATGTATAGCCAAAAATTCACATACATTTGGATGGGACTGTATATTAATGTTATAAATGCACAAACCTATTTGCGCTTATTCCTAACAGGAACCAGCACAAATAGATGAGATGAATGAATGAAAAACAGCTATGATGTTTACTACTGGTTCCTGTGAGACACAGATGCTAGGTAACAATGGACTAGATAAACTTTCTAACAGTTCGAGTAGTGTCCTAATGATATTAAGCATAACTGTTCATCTAACTTCGTACAGAATCCTAGTCATCTATCCGTTACTCACCTTTCACCTCCAGCTTGCACTCCACCTGGGCCTCCCCAAGGTCATTGATGGCTTTGCAGGTGTAGACACCTCCATCAAATGGACTGGGTTTCCGAATCTCCAGGGTACACACGCCTTGGCTGCTGAACATGCGATAGCGTGGGTCATCAAGGATGATGATCTTATTCTTCATCCACATCACTTTGGGCTATACGAGGGAAATACATCACAGAGCCCAGTAGAATTACATTACAGAAAGTAAAAAATAAATTATTATTAAATAATAATTATTCTATATTCCATTGTATATTTTTAAACCCCAAATGGAATTTGCTTAATTTGTGAAAGGATTAATTTCAGGTGGCATGTTGGTGCAGCGGGAAACAGTGCTGCTTCTGAACAGTTCAGTCCCAGTTCAGTCCTGAGTGTGAGCTACTTTTTCTACTTGTTCAAATTCAAATAGGTAATTTGTTAAGTAAAAAGCAGATTTCTGTATTGAGAGTTAATAAATCTTTTTAAATGACTAGCATCTGAGGATTTCTGTACTCTGTAGGAGGGTCCTGTCTGTTGCAGGACTGACCTGTCAGTAGCAATACGGACCTGCCTGTAGCAAAAGGGACCTGTCTGTAGCAATACGGACCTGTCTTTAGAATTGCAGACCTATCTACTGTAAAGCAATTGTGACCTGCCCATAGCATGACTGTTCTGTCAATAGCATTGCTAAGCTGTCTGGGAAATGACAGACCTGTCTGTAGCAATGCTACCCTGTCTGGAACAGTGGAAACCTGTATTGAGAATCACTGATCTGTCTGTAGCCATTGTATCCTGTTTATATAATTACTGACCTGGCTGTAGCAGTACACATCAGTCTATAGCAGTAATGATCTGGCTGTGGCAGCACTGGTCTGAGTCTGAATACTGATTTGTTTAAAACAGTACTCACATTTCTGTGAGTAGCATTTCTGACTTTCCTGTATTACTGACCTGTCTGGAACAGTACGGACCTGTCTTTGGAATTACTGATCTGTCTGTAGCAGCACCGGTCTGTCTACAGCAGTACTGAACTGTCTGTAACATCACCGACCTGTCTTTAGAATTACTAACTTGTCTGTAGCAGTACTGATATGTCTGGAGCAGTACGAATGATTTGGTTGAGTTAATAGTTGCTTACAATTAAAGCATTTTTTAAATGAATAAGATCTGAAGAACGGTCCGGTCTGTAGCTGTATTGATAGCAATGCTATGCTACCCTTTCTGGAACAGTAGAAACCTGTATTGAGAATCACTGACCTGTCTGTAGCCATTGTATCCTGTTTGTATAATTACTGACCTATCTCTAGCAATACTGACCTGTCTGTAACAGCATTTATCTGTCTTTAGAATCACTAACCTTCCTGTAGCAATAATAACCTGATTTGTCTGGAGCAGTACTGACCTGTCTGTAGCATTGTTGACCTGTCTGTAGCAAGACTGACCTGTCTGGAGCAATGCTCACATTGGCTGTAGCTGTATCTGCTGAGTGGTGTATGGCTCATATTAAGACAGCTACACACATCTTTCACGTACCCGTGGGTTGGCGCGGACACTGCAGTTCAGGGATGCATTGTACCCAGCGACAGCAAATGTATTAATAAGTGGTTGTGTGAACTTGGGTGCCTCTGTGAAGTCATAGTTGATGTATTCTGGGTTCTTGAGGTTCATACCTGAGAAGGAGTGACAGGAGGTAGAAGAGGGAGAGGAGGAGGAAGAAAAGAGGGGATATGGATAGTGGGAGTGTGCATGATACGGGCCCAGCACTGTATCATGGGGGAACATCCCTTATGTGATCAAGAAGAGACAACACCGATTTAGTTTACCATTAGCCCATTAAAAGTACAGTCTGCGATATTATATGAATTATTTTTTGTAGTTATAACAGCTCATAGACATTCTATTGAGTCTACAATTTGCTTATTTCTAGTAATGGATGGATAATATGATGTATAATGTAAGGTATAATGTAGTTTTACATTTTATGCATTTATTTCCAGAGCATTTTATGACAATAGAACAAGAAAATATAAAGCTTATTTTGGTAGAGTTATAATCTTATATTTGGTTTAATGTCAAGATTATCAATTGCCTAGTATGTTTTATGTTTATTATAAAACCAAATTGAGAAGTTCATATAATAAATGAAAAAGGAAATATTGTTTCATGGAACAACATACAATATTTTTGTAGATTTTCTCTTTTTTACCTCATCCTTTGGATATTTGTTAGGAGATCCACGATAACTGTGAACAGTGACACTATTTCGACATTGGGGTATGTAAGTGAAGAATGCATGGTTGTCTTGTTTTCAACTACCTAACAGAAGTTGTCAAACCACAGTCAAAACGTACCCTCCTTCACTATGACTGCTGTATCTTTAGTGGTGGTGGCGTTCTCACTCAGGCCCACCATGTTCTCTGAGAAAATCCTGAAGTAGTACTCGTTGCCCACTACCAGCTCTGTTATAGTGATGCATGTGCGGTGGTAGTGCTCCACACAGGTATACCATTCCTGTAGATAAAACCACCAAACCAGAATTTAGGCCATTACAATAAACAAGTAAATTTACTGTACTGAGACTATTGTGTGATAGCATTCATCTTCTGTAACTGGGACAAAAGCAGGGAACCATTTTTCTCACTCTATTGGAGGGAACACAACAAATCTTATATACCATGGTCTTTTTATCTGCCTTCTGGATGGTGTATCCTGTTATGGGGGCATTGCCGCTATCCTTGGGTGGCGTCCAGTCCAGAGCTACATTCTCACCCCAGACCTCATCAATTCGAACACATTGTGGAGGACCAGGAAGATCTGATGGAGACGTGCACCAGAAAAGGACAATTGTTAAATATGATCTAGGTTGTTATAGCACTTAGTTAGCACTCAGTTTAAGGCTAACCAACATACAGCATTGTAATCAAATAATCAATATATCCCTTTTTCCAAATTTTGAGTATTATAGATACTTGTATAGCTGAATACTAACCCACAATCTGAATGTCCAAGATGGCTGTATCTACAAGTTTTTCCACCTGAACAGTCATCTTATATTTCCCAGAGTGCTTCCGCTCAGCTTTGCGAATGAAGATGATGCTGTCACAGTCTGAGTTGCGGATGTTGACCTGAGCTGGATCGATAGCTTGATCGTCCTTCAACCAGGTGATCTTTGGCCTTGGCTTACCCTAAACAAAACATTTTTACAAAAGGCAACCTGATAGTCATAAACCAATATTTTTGTTTGTTTTGGTAATTGCTTTTAAATTGTAGAAATATAGATTTTTTTTTGCATGCTTTC
Source organism: Clariallabes teugelsi (assembly GCA_030014215.1). NCBI lineage: Eukaryota > Metazoa > Chordata > Actinopteri > Siluriformes > Clariidae > Clariallabes > Clariallabes teugelsi. The sequence goes on from JAQMYG010000012.1 coordinate 27,726,849, forward strand.
ACCAATTCATTAAAATTGTTGCCTTACCATAAACGGTACAACAAGGTTAACTTGTTCCCCGACCTTGCGCATGTACGTCTGCTTCAAGTGGCGGGGAATACGAATCTTAGGATGCTCTGCAAGACACAATTTTATAATCTACTGCACCATCTACAAACCCATTTTGATAAATATCATATATATTTTATCATCTAAGGGTTTTGTAGGTCTTCTAATACCATATGTTCAACTGACTAAATTTATTTGCGTCTCTGTGTTGATACTTAAGCAATATCACACAAGAGGGAGTGCCGTTGTGCTGAATATCACCATGGCCACAGCCTTTCTGATATTCATTACAGTAGCCGAAGTATGATATTGTTTTTACATTGCTTTTATTTTTATCAGTTCTACAAACACCATTTTTTGTGAATATAATATGATTTTGTTGTGTTAGAAGCTAGTTAGCTAGTTTTAGCTCATTTTTACCTCTGAACAGAACAACATGAATGGTTCAGAGACAGTTTGGAACAACTTAGAAGTAATTACTAAGGAGACAAAGTGTTGTTTAAGATGACATAATGTTATGTGATGTGTTTTCTTGCTGAAAGTGCTGGTTTTGAATGTTGGCTTTGGCAGGCGCTTGCTCTCTCCTCAGTACTGCGGATCATTCCAACCTATTTTCACCCATGCTGCCTACTGAGAGTTAGTGTAATTAATGATTGTTAGAACACCTGTAATGATACATATAGTTAAATGTCCTAGTGCTGTTAAGCTCTATTATCAACACTCGTGAAATCCCTATCATCCGATCCGATTACTTAGTCAGAACTAACTGTTGTATAATGTTATTTATATTTATATATGTATTAAGATTGCAGTCAATTCAGTTATGCCTATTACTTTTCACTGTAATTTATCCCAAAATTTTAAAGAATATCTAAAAAATTATCTAAAGTATTTTATAATACTAAAAACAAAAGCTGAATTAAGTTGAATCAAAAGTTGAATTAACTCACCAATGACCTCTTTGACCAGGATAGAGTGTTGAATGGTGCGCGGTTGGCTGGAACCAGCCTTATTAATAGCCTTCACTCGGATTAGGATCTTGGACTCTGGTGTCAGACCTGTGATGGTGTATTTGGTTTTCTCAATCAGTTCCTTATTGGCAAGTACCCAATCATCAGCTGTAGAAACAAAAAATAGTTCCGTTCTTATTTAACCACTTTCTGATATCAGCTCTGATGTCCAACTTAAAAAGAAAAAACACTAAAATCAATCCTCAATACCTTGATAATGAATAAATCTGCAATACGTATTTTTAAAAATTATTTATTTGTTTCATCAAATGATTTCTCAAGTGGAATGGAAATGCTGCATTTATAATATTTTACTTCTGGCAGCATTTCTTCTTTATTGATAGTTGCATGACAAAGTATATATCCACTATAGGGGTGTCTTACTTCCTTCAATGCAATACTCCACTTGGTACCCGTCTAACCCGGCAGCACCGATGGTTTCTGGGGGACGCCACTTCACCGACACAGTTGTATCTGTCACCTCATCAACCACCAGCATAGTGGGCTCACTTGTGACAGCTTGAAAAAAAAAAAAAGAGTACACATAAATCTGATTGCATTTTATTTTACTAAAAAAGTACATTACTCACAATATAACAATACTTTACATTATTTTTGTATATTGTTTGGAATAAACAAATAGATGTGAAAATCAATAAATAAAATTATTTTGAAAATGGTTCCAACCCCGCACGCGCACACACACACACACACACACACACACACACCATGTTGTGCCAAACTCTCCTTGGCCAATGTAGCGATAACACTATTTCGCAGCTTCATTTGTAGGTGATCCACCAACTTCGCATAAATCGCTGGAAAATTGTGCCCTATGGTATTTTTTTTTTCTACTGTTGTTCTGCTTTTAATACTAGAGTAACACTGATGGAAAATAGCAATTTACAGAAGTTACATTACTCATGGGTCATTGGTATGATCTATTTGTTCCAATGTGCTACGTCAAGCTACGTCAGTCTAGTAATGTTTCTTATCTTTTACTGTATTTAGCTGTTTCTTTTGCAACATCAAGGTTTAACATAAATTAGTTTTCATCTGATATAATTTATAGAATTTATGGAATATATATGTAAACGCACACACACGCACACGCACGCACGTACACACACACACACACACACACACCATGTTGTCCCAAACTCTCTTTGGCCTGGGATGGATCCTGATCTCCTGATCCTGGATGGATCCTGAACTTTTAATTCAACCATAATAATGACATGTTTAATGTTCTCTAAATCTCAGGCTTGTGCTGTGTATGGCAGGAATACTTTAGATCTCTGGAAAGGGACAGCTGCAAAAGCTCAGTCTGAAGGGCAAGCTCAAATATGGCGATGGTGTCATGGTATATCTGTTGCTGTCACCATGAAGGGATCTACTAGGATAGTGCAATATTGTCTTATATTTAAAAAAACTAAATGGTGTGGTACTCACCAAGGGGAATAAAGGGTTTGGATGGTTCACTGGGCTTGGAAACACCGATCGCATTAACAGCAAAAATCCGCACCTCATATGGCACACCCTCAATCATCTTTTTAGGCTCAAAAGTGGTCTCTTTGCAGAGATCAAAGTTGAGTCGCATCCACCTGGAGCTCTGCTTCTTCTTCCTCTCAATGAAGTATCCTGGGGGAAAGAACGGTACAGCCATAAGGGCAATGCTGGTGGTAGAGAAGCTGCTTTTTCTGCTGATTTATCTTAAGCTTGGGATTAGCCTGAATGTAGTGTAAAAGAGCCTCCAGTGAAAAAAAAAATACAACAAAATTATGCTATGTAGCAAATACGCCAGTATGGTGGATGTATTTCTTTACCCAGGATTGGAGAACTCCCATCGTAAAGAGGAGGTTCCCATGTCATTGTACACCAGTCACCACCAATTTCAGGAACCAAGGGAGGTCCAGGAGGATCAGGTATGTCTAGAAAACAAATTTGGAAAATAGCATATTTGCTAATATTTTTTTATATTTCTCTTATGGGCAAAACTTTCTATGGTTGAGAACTGTAAAGTGACAAAAGAATGCAAATAATCAGAATGAACCAACCTGAACTGGTCTTCCTGAGCATTAAGGAACACACTAAATAAACTTACTAAATAAACTTAATAAACTTACTAAATCATTTAATAAACATGCACAAAGTATTTTAAAATTCCTGCTAATCTAATTTTCAGATTTCCAGCCAGTATGAAGCTGGCTTGATGGCTTCCTGCTATCTTTCGGGTGGTTTCACCATCAACGGTACAGTAGCTGGCAAAAGTAAAGTTATGGCCATAGACCACAAACAAATTCTATATGATCCAGTGTATTTATTTTGAAACCTTACCCACAACCTTAATCTTGACACTTCCTGTGTCCTCTCCTGCTTCATTCTGCAGGACGATCTTGTAATTTCCACTGTCCTCTCTCTCAGTAACTTCAATAGTGAGGGAGGTGTGGTCAGAGAACGTCTCTGCACGAACTCGATTACCTGTCTCAAGTATGACCTGTACACAAGCACAAGGGTTCATTTATACTCAATCATTTGCTGCAAAGGCCAACAGTCTCAGGCCTTGGTGTCTGTAAACAAAAGAAATGTACTGGATGAAACATGATGCTACATGGCTATAATCTGACTGAAGAGTGTAACAGAAATTTTCTTCATTATTATTATAATGCAATAGCATTAAAAAAGACAGGGAGCACTGTTTAGCTAAACTAATAACTTTTAACTGATGGCCTTCTAGACGATCCTCAATGGCTTGGTGTCCTGACAGTGGTTGAATGATGCTAATTCGTGGTCTAGGCCACATGTTCGGAAATATGTGCACTTCTCTTAAGAGTGTTGGGAGAGAAGTGAGGCCCACAAGTCTTCTAAGAATTACAATTTTACTGAATATGGTGATGCTAAAAACATAATGTTAAACAAGCCATAAACTCACTTGTTAGCTTAATAAAGTTGGCTAGTTATATTTAGAGCAGTCCTGGAAACAGAAAGTTCACCTTCTTTAGTTCTGTGTTTTTGAAAATAACACCTGTGTGGTCTTCATCAACTTCTATAAACAACTATAAATAACCTCAGGTGACAAAAATAAATTAATTAATTGATTAAAAAAATTACATTAATAAATAAATAAAGGGCAGCAGGGTGGCTTAGTGGTTAGCACAGTAGCATTGCACCTCTAGGGTCTGGGTTTGATTCCCGAAAGTAAATCCTAAATTGTTCCCAAAAGTATACAGTACAAATCGGCCTCCTAGCCGCCAGTCAGCACTGTTCCCCCTTACTCACCCGTTCTCCTTTCATCCACACCACTCTTGGTTGAGGCTCTCCAGTGATGGGGACCTCCAGACGCAGCTTGTTACCAGCCACAACCGTGATAGTGTTATCTGGAGCATTCAGGGCATCCAAATACACTTTAGGGGGATCTGAAATAAATAAACTTCAGTCAGCACCTCACAGCATACGCTCCTCATTTAAAGCACAGTCTTTCAGTAAATACGCAAAACAGACTTTGGTACCTATTATGTGAACTTTTGCACTAAGGCTCTGTGTGTACCCTTCAGGGACAAAAGTATAATCTCCAGCATCATGTAGGGTGCAGCTCTCAACTTCCATCCTATGAGTCCTGTCGGAACAAAGAATGGTAAAAATCAAAAGATTGAGCTAATGATTTAGTGTGTAAATGTGGTGAATGTTTAGTATTTTTGACTGGATAATAAAGGGTGATATGTGATGGAGTGGAAACACAGATTTGGTGCAGGGAGATGGAATAGAACTGGGTGCATGACTGTACTTGGCTCTGTGGATTATGGTGATGCGATCGCTGGACTGGATAAGCTGGCCATTCCTGTACCAGCGCCCAGGAACGTTTCCAGGGAAGATCTCGCAGTGCAGCTTGAGTGGCTGCCCCAAACGGATCGTCACGTCTTGTAGATCTTGCAGAATCTTCAATGGCTTTACTGTACCAAAAACATGATAGATTGGAGGGAAAAAGAGATAGCAGAAGCAAGAAAAAAAGACAGAGAGGAAAGAATACCTTCTGTAGAACAGCTTTTAACAACATTTGGATTACCAATAGAAGTGACAACCTACAAAAACAGAAATAAAATTATGCTCACAGTCCACTTGGACATGGGCCTCACTGGTACCCCCAGTTGCCATGATGGAATAAGTGCCTGTATCCTCCTTCATGGCATCCTCTATAATTAGCCAGTGCTTTGTGCCTTCAGTCTTCACACGATATCTTGAACGCACCCCAGTAGGAACCTCCACCCCATTTTTCATCCTAGTACAGTGGAATGAGAATGTTATGTTTTATACTATCTTGAAGTAATCACTTCTATACAGTATGTATTTTTTTTACTTAAGACACAGAAACTGACCATTTAACTTGTGCTCCCTCTTCTGACACCTCACACTCTAGCTCGATTCGTTCATTGACAGTAGTCTTGACAGGCTCGAGGTTTTTAACAATGTTCACTGGTAACACTGTACAAAAGATCAAACAGAGGCATTAACATCTTACAATGATTTATTTTTATGAAGACCAAATCGTTATTGTAAACATGAAAGTAAAAGAATAGAACTTTTACTAGCTGACACATTCACATAATGAAATGATGCAAAACAACTCCAATTTTTAATGTCTAAGAGAATTTACCTTTAACAAAAAGTTCGGTAGTACATTTCTCATCTCCAGCTACAACTGAATAAGCAGCATCATCATTCAGCTGACAGTTATTGATAACCATGATCCTCTGTGTGCCCTTGTGCTCAAAGATAAACCTGCACAAAATCCATTAATCAGGTTTGTGTTATGGCACCATAAAAATTGATAAATGCAAAAAAATCTGGATATAGATATACATAAATTTTAAAGTATTCCTACTGATCAAATAAGAGGCAACCGTGGCCTGAGATAAAAGGACTAAATATCCTGAGATAACGTGACCAGCGGTGTCTAAGTAATATACAGTATATTATATATATATATTAGTTAATATATATTATTGAAGAATACATAGTCTAATAGTATGAAAAATTGAGAAAAAGTCACTGTTCTCGCAACACTGGCAAAGTATATATTAGCAAATAGTAACACTTACTTCCTATTACTTGAGAGTGAACGAAGAGTCGAATGGAGCCACACCACAGAGGGAAGAAGTGGAGTTTATGGTGCACCAAGGAAAGTGCCACAGCAAAACAGGAGGAAAAAGACAGGAAAGAAAGACAAAGTTGTCATTCCAAGCTTAAGAGAGAGTCTGGGCATAAAAATAAAGCAAATAAAAATGAAAAATAAACTGAAAACCTTGACATAAACAGAAATATTAAACCATAAATCTGAACTTACTACCCAAATGGATTTAGTTACTCTGACTTACAACCTACATGGCAATTTACTGAATTTGACCTGTTTGGACTAACTTTTGTAAAGGCTTGAGAATCTTTACAAAGCTGATAACAATAAGACTCTTTCAGAATACAGAACAGTTAAAGAGGTGACAGACTGAATTTCATGAATGGGCTAAAAGTACAATTCCCAAAATGCAGTGTAGCCTACATGCACTCACCTGACTACCACATCTGGAATAAATTCCATGCATTATTTAATGAAACTTAGTTCTCAAATTCAAAGTTTTAGCTCTCTCTCCAAATGACACAGTGGGATTATTAGTGAGCAGTCTAAAAATCTTGCTCCCAACCCAGTGAGATACTTGCAGTTCACCCCTTAAAAGAATTTTGTAATTCTTGTACAGATAATGCACCTAAGGTTAGTTCTGACACACTTTTTTTTACCATGGCGATTCACTTTGGAGTTGCTGGCAATTTTATTGATTATACCACACCTAAAAAGCTTCAGCCGAGACTACAATCATTACATCATTACATCATCTTAACCTGCAAACTCTGGATGAAGGTTCTTTAATTCTCAAGTTCAAAGCCAGGTCCAGAGAGATCATTAAAAAGTGAGGCACTTCAGGTGGCTCCATTTTTTAATATGGCACGATTACTTCTTTGGGCAAATTTCCGCAGACCCCCAGGAACGCAGCTAATCCCCTTCCAATGTGTTATCAAACTCAGTTGTCAAACTCACTGTGAAGTTATTATCTCTGTGTTGCTCATCTTCCAGTTTATACCAAGCCTTAAATTATCCTGTGTTGATTTCCTGGTTAACTTGTTCATAACCTGATAACCTGATTTAACCCGATTGCTACTAAGTTCTTGTTTATGATAGTAATTAAAGTGTTCATTTTGTCTACCTGGATTAAAGTGTGGTCATCCTGCTATTTCATCCTCACATCCTAATAACACTATATAAGGACCATCACATATGGGTCCTTCTGAACCACACACTTCAGATTATTCCCCACTAAAAACATACCACAAATGAAATACATCTTCTGAGAGAACTTCAGAATGCTTCTTGCTTGTGAAAGATTGTGGCAATAGAATGAGTGCCTGGGAAAAAAAACTTACTTCGGAGTAGGACGAATCTCCTGGCCATTCTTGTACCATTTCAGTTCAACAGTCGGGTCAGCCAGATCCACAATTAACCGTACTTTCCCTCCTTTGTCCACCTGGTATGCAGGATCTAACCTCTTGGCAAATGCTATAAGAAACCATAAGGTGATAAAATTATATTCAGTTAAACAATTCCAAATTACAATCCACTAGTGAATCCCTGGAGCACCTTCACTCTTCTTCTGCTCTTTTTTCGTCTTCTTCAGCCTTCTCAGCAGACCACGGAGGTCTGTGATGCCATACATAAAAGCAATCTTCTCATACTCATCTGGTCGGGCATTTTTCAGGATCTCCCAGACATCCACTTCTGGTACCTCCTCCTGTTTGTGCTCTCTGACACCACAGGGCACAAAAATGAGTTCAGCACTTACCACCAGGATTAACTAATTAGGATGCTAACTGAGGAGCTTATCATTTGGAGATGTAAATAGCATGATTGCTATTTATTGCTAAAGATTACTTTATAGTGACATTCGGTTTCAATAGATCTCCCACTGTAGTTTCTCTGCAAATACTACATAAAGAGATGGTTTTGGGAAATAGTCATATTAAGATTCAAACTACAGGTCTGTGGAATCCTACTACACCTAACTCATATAGGGTCATTGCAAATAAAGTCAGAGGAGGGATATGTTAATTTTAAATAGTAAAAAATTAAAGCAATTAAGTTGATACGGTGATAAAGTAAAAATTAATGAATATTCATGCTAAAATAATATTCACAGAAAGTCTTTGCTAAGCATTATAGAGAAGGGCAACACTGTATTCAGTATATAAAACATTTTTGTAGTCATGTTGTTATGAAGTCCAGTCCCTATGCATGTGTTGTAAATTAGTAACAGTAATCAGCAGTTTGGAATGAGAGGAGAGTGTTTATTGGTGAATAGATGTTGTTATTATGATAAAGTTATTGAGGATGCTTTATAGGATGTAAGAAGTTCGGTTAGTCAACACTAGTCTATGTCAGTCAGGCCTCATGTTCACAGGCATTGCTCTGAATGTCTGGAAGATCTGAGGGGAAACAACATGAAATGATTCTTTTCATTTCATCTCCTCGTATGTGTGTTTCAGGTCTGCATATACTGTATGCAGATATGTAGTAAAGAGCATCGACAGGCACATTTGCAATTTTATATTGTATTCATTTGCATTTAACTGATGCTTCAATGTAGCGATAACACTATTTCGCAGCTTCATTTGTAGGTGATCCACCAACTTCGCATAAATCGCTGGAAAATTGTGCCCTATGGTATTTTTTTCCTATTGTTGTTCTGCTTTTAATACTAAAGTAACACTGATGGGAAATAGCAATTTACAGAAGTTACATTACTCATGGGTCATTGGTATGATCTATTTGTTCCAATGTGCTACGTCAAGCAACGTCAGGCTGGTAATTACGATGTTTCTTATTTTTATTTAGCTGTTTCTTTTGCAACATCAAGGTTTAACATTAATCGGTTTTCATCTGATATAATTTATATAATTTATGGAATATTTATGTACACACACACACACACACACACACACACACACACTTAACCCACAGGTGGACCCTGGGTATGTCAAGGACTTCTTGGTTGGGCCATTAAAATTTGATTTAAAATACAAAGGGCAATTTCCAGGATTTCCAAGTATTTCTGGAACTTTAATGAATGCTGCCTTTAAATGAAGTGTTACCAGACTACAGTAAACCAACACTCTTGCTTGTCCATGCTGGATAAATTATGGCATTACAGTACTTACCGGCAAAGGGCTAATTTAATTACATACTTTCTGTACTAACCTTGTGTTTCTGAATTTGTGGGAAAGAAGAAGAGACAAGCCAAAATAAATGTAGAATTGAATATAGTTACTTTTGTGCCACTTACTGAACATTAGAGCACAAAAGCAAAGCTTGAACAATTTTCTTTCAATATTTTTCAAATATAATTTCCTTTAAATGATGTGATTCATATACACTGGCTAAACTTTCTGGCAAGTAGATGGCAATAATGGAAGTATGCACAGCATATTTATCAGACCATTATAGTACATTTACAATCTATAAATATGCAGAAAATTACTAAAACAACCAGCTCAGCTGGCATTCTAGCCAGGGCTTAAAAAAAAAAGAAAAAGAAAAGACAGACAGACAGAAAGAATGAAAGAAAGAGAACAACTTGATCCACTGAGTGGCGGACCGTAGTTCTCACCTATGTTTAAGGAGCCCACTAAAGTCAAGCTCTCCTGCATCCTCCTGGCCTTCACTGCTGTTGTTAACAAGAAGAGATTATTGGAAATTCAGTTAGACAATCGCAAACACTGGAACAAAAAAACAATGCAACTCAGGCCTTTACCTCCAATCTATGCATTAGCAACAAGCAAACGCACAGTTGAGGTCAACACAAAAAACCTTTCGCTTTCAGCGAATTGTTTTTTACACAGGCTCTGTCCAGTGGTCCCAAGAGACATATGACTGCTTCCTCACATTGGCCTTTTCATGCAGGCATTTTGTGAGGGTCATGAGTATGCATTGCTTTTGGACACATTGCTAAATATTCAATACAAGCAATGGCCTTGAACTGATCGACACATTAGTTTGGACAGTTTGTTTGTTTGGTTGGTGGAATCAGGTTAATTATGAACATGGTAATCCAGAATTTATCCAAACCATGTCCTGACATTGGTTTGTAGAGGATTACTGGGGGAGAAGTCCATTCTATACAATTAAACCAAAGATATCACCTTGCCTGAGAGAAAGCACAGTTACAGAATCACTACGTTTGCCAACAGCGTCAAACAATGATGTAGAAAATGGTACACAAGTACGAATTGCCCACACACAGTGTTGAGTTAAATAACATTCTTTTTCTCATAATTTTACTCGTTTAACCAAACTACATTTTCAAACTATATATTGTATATAATTATCACATAATTGAACCAAAGTTGAGCCTTTCTTTTCTCCTTGCTGAAAAATTTCACTATGAAGTTGAAATTGAATATCATACAAAGGTACTTTTCTTACCTTCTTTTGAAGGCTGAGCGAATGTCAATACTCTGAGTCTCTGGAACATCTGTAAAAGCAATATTGCAAATATTTTAAACTCTACATGATCTCCATCAAACGTCTTAGGAAACAATCACAAACCAACACAATGGACAAAAACTAACCTTTGACCTCCAGGTCAAACGACCAGCTGTCAAACTTATCCTTATAGGTGACCTCACATCTGTAATTCCCACCATAGTTCTCCTTAGCCTTAATGATGTGCATCTCAAACGTGTGAATCTGTTAAGCAAGTAATTCAGAGTTACTGTACTCAACAGAAGTGGAAACTGATTTATTATTGAATATCCCTTAAATCCCTTGTTTTTTTTCAATATATACATTACCTTAGTGACTCGATCAAAACTTTCCTTCAGCTGTAGGTGTTTTCCTGTCTTGCTGGCGAGATCCATCCATTTACCTTTGAACCATTTTACTGCTGGCTTACGAAGCAAATCCTTGGCCTCTACCTTTGCAACAAAGGTAATGTCTCCCCCTTTAAAATGCATGACAATGAAAAAAAGACAATGACAATGTCTTTTTTTTTTTATTCATTACCAGTCCACAAACTTTAACCTGTGTCATATTACCAGTACTGAAGTCATATTTTACATAATTAAATAACTGGTGTGAAAATTGGTGTACACTGCCGGTTCTCTGTCATTTCACCAATTGAACATTTTCTGTTAGACTTCATCACCAGAATGGACACTACTAGAGTCAAGTACAAAACTGCAGAAAGTGTTGATGTTATCCTTGATTTACTCAGATTTTGGGAGCACACAATGCAATGTCAGAGACAGAGGGAATAAAATCTAGCAGAACAGCCTATAGTTGCTTTGACTATATTTATTCTAATTTAGTCATGCTTAGAAATGTGACATTTACCAACCTACTTGGATGGAGCCACCCTGTGGTCTCTCAATTAGTAAGGTAGAGAGAGGTGGATTTTCCATCTGCTTGTCAAGCTCCTCAGGGGGTTGTCCATCTCCCAGGGACCAAACTGCAAAAACAGCAGAACAGCATCACAATCACCAACTAACACATGAAAATAGTTCTTCAGTCATCCACTAAGATCTTCTCAGTTTTGCTTACAAAGATATACTCAGTCACACAGCACATACACCACACATACACACAGCTTGCAGCTGAGAACACAGCATTTAGCAACATAGAAAGCATAAAGATATTAGTAACAATAATAAACCTGTGAAAAGGGGGGAAAAGAGAAATATTATTAACACATAATGAGTATCCACAGCAAAACCTGTGTAGATATAAACTGTAGCATTTTATTTAAAAGAATCCAGTTTCCACAAAACAAAAACACATCAAACATCACATAACTACAGTGTGTTCAATACCATCAAGACAAACCTACCCAAAACCATTACCTTTCCCCTAGCAAACTGGTTAATAACTATCTAAAAGTAACATTGCCTGTATTTGCCTCTATATTTTATCACTAAATATCCAGGTGCAGTAAGAATCATCCAAAAGCTACAAAGGTTCTTCTGTTCATGTAAGACACATGCAGACATCTTCTAGCTGAAGTGTACTGTAATGTCTACTGTATACTGTACACAATCATTGTTGACGGGAAACTGAATAGTTTCTAAAGAAAATTCACACTTCACCTATAACAGATGATGCGATACAACGTCAAGGTGTATGTTCTTTTATGTAATGTTTTCTGTTAAGCTGGGTTATAGTCCTTAGTTATTCAGTCTGAAAGGCCAGACACAGAAACAGAAAATGGCCTGGCTGAGCAGCTAAATCTCTCTACCCATTTCGAACAGCAAATCTGTTTGGGGATGAACCCCTGAGGGTATATGGAGAGCCAGAAAATAAATGGTCAGTGTCACTGCCATTCATTTTGAAGGCACAAACAGAACCAGAATAACAAGTCATAGAACAGGTAGTGAGGCTAGTCATAGGCAAGATGTGCTCTCAATAATATGAACTAAGGAGATGATTTGCTGTGTGGTGATATCCCCAAAATAGCAAAGAGTATTTGAGGACCTCATCAATTTCAGCTGATGGATGCATACTGCCACCACGCCACCGATTATCTGATCAGCACTTTCTGGTGGGGTATGGTTTCTAACCAGAATCCTTCTGTAAGGAATACCTTTCATCGCCAGAGACCCAGCGCTTGGGCTACTTCCCTGCCTTTGCCCAGATGCAAGACTTTAAATGTATTATTTTCAGAAGGGAAACCTTAAAAACATAAGGTTGGGGCAACAGAACCAGGACAATAAGGATTGTGCAGTTCCACAAACATGAACCAGTTTTATGACTGCATGACTGTCATAAAACAAGAGGTGTTCAGGAACTGATTCTAGAATTGGATGAAAACAACCATGCGTTTCTAAACAATAAGGAAAGTTGATTAAATCATTATAGTTTGAAATGTGATCTTTATTCTCAGTCTGCAGCTCACAGCCCAGGGAGACTAATGCCTCCTTTGGGTTTAAGTACAAACTTATATTTGAGATCTTATTTGCCATCATGTTATTTTGTCTGTTAATATATATTGTTTTATTGAAATAAAACAATATTGGGAAATTTCCAGAATATGTGTATACTGTTATTTGGCTAACAGGCTGCAATGCATGTGGAAGCAGCATGGTTAAACATCAATCATAAGAGTAACGACTCTTTCATAGACTGTTCAGTGACATGAGACCCAACCTTGATGTCATGTAAGCCTTCATAATGGAAGACAAAGCCATTTGCTTATGAAATCACACAAATGAAGACATCATACATGTGGCGAATGTTCGGTTGCACCTCAAACCACTGGACGAATGCACAAAACCACTGATTGTCCAGTTTAGTTTGGTTGAGAAAAAAATTAAAGATTGCATATCAGCCTCTTTGTCAAGGATAACACAACAAGGTCATGATTTATTACTAATGTGGTTCTTGATAATCACTTGTGTTAAATGCAATGTTAAAACTAGCTGAACTAGTGTTGGAGGTATGAGGTATACAGTACTCCATAGAAACTAGCTAGAATGCTAAGCTAGTCAGTATACTATAGCTAATGGTGGTGATGCTAGGTTTGACCGCTGTTATGTAAGTTACTGATAAATATTAAAACATACATTGAGACTCAGATATTCCATTTACATTGTTTCCAGGTTTATAACTTACCAGTAGTGTGAAGTTCAGTAAAGGTTCCCCCACAATGACTTCTTTTCAAACAAGAACTATTAAACATCCTGTACATGCTCACTTTGATGCAGTTTTTCAACACAGAAAAGTCATTTTCCCATGGCTTATGAAAAAGTTCTTCCTGCAGAAACATCTACACTTTTCACAAGCAATGTGTGGGTTAGGCACTACGATGGTTTTATTTCATGTTATACTGGTTTTTAGCAACAATGACCATGATGTTCTACTGTATATTCAGCTTGATTTCACAGCCATTTTGGGAAAATGAACCTACCAACCTTGAATGAGAGACTGTGCTGAGCTCCAGCTTAATTTCACTGCACTCTTAGTGGTGAGTGTATTTCTGTTGATTGATAAGGAAAACTTAGAGATGCTATCATAGCTAAAAGATTACCTGAGTCTTTTCTCTCCCTGGAGGACTCAGGGGCGCTATCATCTAAACAAAGACAGAGAAAATGTTTTACAGCATATTGCAATAATACTGTAAAGCAAAGGGCAGACATGTGTAAAGACGTGACGATCATGCAGTCGCAATGACAGATAATGACTTAGTCAGTGGGAGAGATACAGTCTTTGTCAGTTTTCATTCTTTTGGATTTCCGACAAACATTTTTTTGTATCCAGCGCACAAAATAAGGATGAGCTATATGTACATTAGGTGGGATAGTTTACAAATATATAGTGTTAAACTACAGTATAAATGTATTAAAAAGGATCTAATGTGTGTTTTAATCCAGTATGGAAAGATGTCTATTTAAATTTCTACATCTTGACATATATTAAACATTATGTATGTTTATATTAAACATATATGTATGCTTACTAGTTAGATCAACAGAAAGGTTCTTGTGTGAACTGCCATCCTCTGTAAAGAAAACACAGCATTAATTGACACCTACTGTTCCATTAATTAACCCTTTCATGCACTAATTATTGACACATATATCCAGAGTCTTTACACTTTCTCTGTTTTTTATTTTTACTGCATGATATACAGTATGAAGTTTGATTCTGTCTAAATGTCTAAATATTGAATATTTAAAGCAATAGATTGTCCATGAAAATTACTGATTTAAAAATAATTTAACTTTCAAACTGTTTACCACTCATCTCTAAAATACTGTGTGTAATGGGAAGGATAAAAAAATATATAATTTCCGAACATATAGAATTTACATAACTATATAGTTTGAAGCTCATAGTTGAGTGTTAATTTTTTTTAATTTATATGTAAAAATGTTTGGGACAAGAAATCTTCATTCTAGATAGCTCCCGAGGTTTACATTAATTTATAATAATGCTTACAAATTATCTAAAGTTATGTTCCCTAAATATATAAAATAAAAAAAAGGCTTAAAGTGGCAGTCCATGAGTGTCTGCATAAAGGGAAAAGGGGTGCTTGAAAGAGGATAATTATAATGTGCATTGTACCTAAAATTGTGTGAAGCACTTGTCATGAAAATTTGACAAAGACATAAACATCGTGTGAATAACATTAGATATCTCCATGATGTTAAAATACACATATGCACTGAACATGTGGATACTCATACAGACATGTTACACCAAGTGAGCATTACATCTGTACCTACTTTGAAAAAGGGTTCTTTAATTGTTCCTTAAGGTGTTCGCATTAGAAGGGTTACACATTGAGTTACTTCACCCACAGGAACAACCCAAAGGACCATTAAGGATTATGGATTTGAACCTTTTTCTTATATGCAGATGTGATGTAACTTTATACGGGCGTTCAAATAAAATGGGACTTATGATGGAATTTCTTGTGAATACAGGCGCAAAAACGATTGACATTTACAGAAGACGTCAAGCACAATAGGACTCTTAGCTGCAGTAAAACATTTCAATGGTAAACACATTTTAAAGAAGACAGAGGGGGCTTGAAGCCGACTACAGTCATTCTCCAGAACATTCAGAAAGTGGAACACCTGATTCTTAAAAAGCGGCGATCATAATCATTCAGGAACATCGCTTGTGCATTATGGGAAATTGGCTGGGAGTTGTTGCCACATGGCCCATACAGTACATGACAACCTGACAACCCTCTAAGTGATTTCCACATGTTTGGGCCATTAAAGGAGTTCCTGGGAGGCTAGTGTTTCAGGTATTTCTAAACCCAGGCAGTCTGATCATGGTCCTGGTGTACTGAGAAAACTTTCTAACTTGCTGGTATCCAAGCACTAGTGAAACAGTGGGATAAGTGCATCATTCTTCTGTAATTCTGCATAATCAAAAGTCCCGGTTTGACTTGAATGCCCCTCACCCCATACCTTTAGCAGTTATAGCTAAAAGACTTATACCATATGTGATGCAACTACGCAGTGATACAAAAATAATCAAAATAACTCCACATCTGCTGTTTTCCTCTCACAGCCGGAGGCACAGAGAGAGCTGATTGGCCGAGATCTCTCAGGGGGGAGGGATGAGAGGTAGTCGCGCTCCCACATTAATCACGGCTCTACAGCCAATCAGGGGCGTCTGTGAGCTCGCACACGCGGAAGGAGCGGCTAGCGCTTTCCTCCGAGTGTGTTACTCCGCCCCTAATGGTGCGTGAGCAAGCAGTTCGAAAAGAGGAAACACGACGTCTTCGGCCCTCCCGGCTGAGTGGTAGTGGTAGCCTTAATGTGGGAGCCCCCTAGTGACGGGGAGGAATTGGCCACGACTAAAATTAGGGGAGAAAATTGGGAACCCCCCCCCCTAAAAAAAATAATAATAATAACTCCACATCATTGTGTTTAACCTAGTCCATTTGGATTATTTTTGACCTGCAAACTCTGAAATGTGTTATTCTCTACATCTACTATTAAGAACTCCATCTCACAATTCGTCCTTCATAATCTTTCCTTGTTGGTCTTTCTCCTTTAATTTAATTTTTAAACTAAGTTGTTTGCTGATGTGCTCTGTCACATCAGAGCTATGCACTTCTATTGTCAATTCCTCAGCAAAAAAAGCAGAGATGAGAATGTGAATCGAGCTGTTATGGCCACCCACCTGACGTGGGCGGAGGTGACGGACTGCCAGCAGCAACTTCATCATCTTTATCTGCAACAAAATTGAAATTGACAAAGACACCCACCTGTCACCAAGTTCCACGTCCACAAATATGATAACAGAGCATGCAGGCGACATTGATTCAGCATCAAGTACACCTCACGCTTGGCTGAATTGGATAGCAGTGGCTCAGCACAGTCAGAAAGCACATGATTCAGCTATGGATATGATTATACAGAATGAAATGAAGGGAAATGAAATAAAGTGTGAGTGTATGTGTGTGTGTTTGAAATTAGTTTATAAAATGAAATGGAGTAGATGTGATGTAGTCACTCCATACAAAATTAGTCAGAGTTTTAACAAGCGAGCAATTTCACTGACCGCGATGTGATTAAAGTCATGATAAAAGTCCAAACCTTCATACAGCGTCTCATACAAATTGACTTAGAAAAAGTGCAGAAGTGCTCATCCAGCAGTGCTTCATCCAGCACAGATAAACGAAGCAATTATTACATAAACCCATTTACATTTTTTGTGTAACTACACTCCTATTGACCTGCAAAAATTACACTTTAGCAAGTAACAATATCTTGAATATAGACATCAATATCTCTAAGGCGATAATAAACCAAACATAAGCTTGTAAATCTATTTATACAGTGCCTTGCAAAAATATCCATATCCTTTAAACTTTTGCACAATTTGTTATGTTACAAACGCAAATGTATTTTATTGGGATTTTATGTGATAGGCCAACACGGCGGCAAATAGTTGTGAAGTGGAAAGAAAATCATAAATGGTTTAAAACATTTTTTTACAAATACATATCTGAAAAGTGTGGTGTGCATTTGTATTCAGCCCCCCTGAATCAATACTTTGTAAAACCACCTTTCGCTGCAATTACAGATGCAAGTTTTTTGGGGTATGTCTCTACCAGCTTTTCACATCTAGAGAGTGAAATATTTGCCTATTTTTCTTTGCAAAACTGCTTAAGGTCAATCAGATTGGATGGAGAGCATCTGTGAACAGCAATTTTAAAGTCTTGCCACAGATTCTCAATAAGATTCAGATCCAGACTTTGACTGGGCCATTCTAACACATGAATATGCTTTGATCTAAACCATTCCCTAATACTGTAGCTCCTGTGGCTGTAAGTTTAGGGTCATTGTCCAGCTGCAAGGTGAGCCTCTGCCCTAGTCTCAAGTCTTTTGCAGATTCTAACAGGTTTTGTTCTAATATTGTATTTGCCCACATCCATCGTCCCATAAACTTTGACCAGCTTCCCTGTCCCTGCTCCACAACATAATGCTGCCACGACCATGCACAGTGTTGGTTTTCCATTTCAAAAGTTCAATTTTGGTCTCATCTGACCAGAGCACCTTCTTCCACATGGTTGCTGTGTCCCCCACATGGACAGTTTTCTTTCAAGAATGGGTTTCTTCTTGCCGCTCTTCCATAAAGGCCAGATTTCTGGAGTGCATGACTAATAGTTGTCCTGTGAACAGATTCTACCATCTGACTGGTAAATCTCTGCAGTTCCTCACAGTTACCATGGGCCTCTTGGCTGCTTCTCTGATTAATGCTCTCCTTGCCCAACCTGTCAGTTTAGGTGAATGACCATGTCTTAGTAGGTTTGCAGTTGTGCCACTCTTTCCATTTACGGATGATGAAGTGAACAGTGCTCTGTGAGATGTTCAAAGCTTGGGATACTTTTTAATGACCTTAATCTGCTTTAAACTTCTCCACAACTTTATCTTGTCTGGATGAAGTCCCTTGGGCTTCATGATGCTGTTTGCTTCCTAATGTTCTCTAACAACCCTCTGAGGACTTCACAGAACAGCTGTATTTATACTGAGATTAAATTACACAAAGGTTCCATTCTAATTTTCTAATTAGTTGACTTCTGAAATCAATTGGTTCCACTGGATTTTATTTAGAGGCATAAGAGTAAAAGAGACCTGAATACAAATGCATTTTTATTTTTATTTGTAAAAATAAAGTTTTAAAATCATTTATCATTTTCCTTCCACTTCTCAATTATGTACCCTTTGTATTGGTCTATCACATAAAAATTCCAATAAAATACATTTACATTTGTGGTTGTACCATGACAAAATGTGGAAATGTTCGAGGGATAGGGAAACTTTTGCAAGGCACTGTAGGCACGTTTTATAAATTCAGGGTTGTCTTAATGTGTTGGAAAATGGTACTGCTGATATTGTTCCAGAAATGAACACAGCAAAACTAATGATCCAAACTAGCCAGCAGAACAAACTTGAAATTATTCAAATTGTCAAGAATAAGATTTACAAACTTACACTTGGGGTGTTCAAGTGAAACCAGGACTTTTGATTGTACCAAATAACAGAACATACAGTAGTTATAAAAGTAAAAATTTCCTTTTTTCTCTATTTCATCCCCCGCTACACTAATGCACTTATACCAGTGTTTCACTAGCGCTTGGATACCTTTTACCAAGGTAAAATTGTTCTCAGTATTCCACAGCCTTGCTTCATGCCTGAAAAGCTGGCCTTACAGGAACTTGTTTAATGACCAAAACATGTGGGAATGGAGAGGCCAGGACTGTAATGTACAAGTGGTGTTCGTGAATGATTGTGAGTACAGTTTCCACAGACAGATGTGTCTCTTGCACAAGTTGGCCACAAGAATCAGGCTTTCCATGCAGTGAATGTTCACGGGAACGACTGCAATTGGCTCCAAGATGTCTCAGCCGGGATCATCAATGACGGACCTGTAGCCCTCTGTTTGTACTATTGAAATATTTTACTGTGACTACTGTGCTTGAAGTCTCCTGTAAATGTCATTTGGTTCTACCCCTTCATTCACGAGAACTGTCATCACAAGTCCCAGTTTGACTTGAACGTCCCTTGTATTTTCTGTCATCTTAAAATAGCAAATAATTACCTAAAATAGAATATATTGTATATATATATAGATATATATATATATACAATATATTCTATTTTAGGTAATTATTTGCTATTATTATAT
>JAQMYG010000012.1:27746748-27760677 GCA_030014215.1 Clariallabes teugelsi
ATATTTGCTCCATTTCTAAGATCATGCAAACTTAAGCGGTGCCTTAGCAGCTCTTCCAACATTTAAAAGTGCCCCACACACACATACAGTACACACACACAGAAACCTTCACTGGTGCCAAAGTCACACACAAACTGACAATGACATCTGCCATGACAAAATTAAAGCATGTACACAACGTAACCAATACTCAGACTGAAGACGTGAGCATGAAGATAACTGCAAATACACTCAAGGAAACACACAGGCACACTTGTAGAGGTGTTGTGATGCAGTGTCAGACCTTTGAGGGAGGGGGAAGGAGGGGGAACCACTGTGACTATCGGCACTGTATCAGCAGCCTTCACTGCATCATTCATGGGTCGTGCTGATTGGGACAAGGCTAGGGCATGTTAATGTTCTTTAATCTCTCTCTCTCTCTCTCTCTCTCTCTCTCTTTCTTACACACACTCACTCACACACACACACACGCACACGAAAACACACACACACACACACACACACACACACACACACACACACACACACATACTTCATTTTCCCTGTGTGCAACTTCATCACATAAGGACATATATTGAAATATTCTCAGATGTTAGATCAGATGACTTTCAAATTCCAAGACCTTTCAAATGCAAAACACCTTTCATTTATCAATCTAAATTCATTCATTAAAATAAATTAATTGTATGACAAAATGTAAATGTAGAATATAAATATCACAAACAGTGTATTAATCTCAGACCATTCAAAGCTGAAATGTTTTTCTAGGACTTTTTAAATTGTAAATTTGTAAATTTAATGCATATATTACTTATAAATGTACATTTTTTTCCAAAACGTAGCGATGGTTTTTTGCAGAAAAATACAAGACATTTATTTAAAACACTAATTCCTAAGCTGGACGCAAAGCATGAGGTCATGCTTATTATTTCTTTTGTCTGTTAAAGTAGAATCCATTCAGTATCTTATATAGTATGACTCAGTGCATGAGCTCATCCCGACACCAAACTCATGTCTCATGCAAAAGAAAGCAGTTCTCTACTGGTGGAAAGTTAGATATAAGAGAGCAGTGGAGAGAGAAACATATAGCATGGTGACAGTGATAAACACCATGGATTTGTATTTCAGTGAAGTGTGTTTTAGAGAATGGAAATAGAAATGCATTATCTTCATGATACAGAAACACTGACATATTCACGCCTTTCATGTTTTTAAATTGATATAGCAAAAGGTAATGTTTTAGTGACTAAACAAGCTTAATAATGTAATCAACACCTTTAATGATTAAACCCATTAGTATGTGTGTGGCAGTCTGGTAAACTCATCACATTGTCATGGCTAAATTCTGGCAAACAGCTAAACAACAACAAAAAAATTCTTTTGGGCAACAGCAACTTTCCACCATAGATTCTGATGTTGCAGGACAATGTTAATACCACCATAGACTTAAACAAAACAACGCCTCAAATAACCTTTTAACCCAGGTTAGCAGCTCAGTTTCAGCCCAAAATCATCTCAGATTCAAAACTAACACAAATAAATGGACATTTAAAATGAAAGATGCCTTTTTAATCTCTTGAGACCCGAATGTCCTCATATGAAGACATGAAGACATGACATTTTCTCCCAACATCATATCCTTGTACCATCCTCATATGAGGACTGTTAGGTATAATTCTTTAACCAACCATCTCCTTGAAGAAAGAATCTTCAAATGTGTACAGTTATACACAAATCAGCCATAACATTAAAAATTTAACAATAAAACCAATTAGGTTTTGGGTTCCTACTTTGATGGAAGTGTGCTTTGTGGATCAGACTTTTTTGCATTCGATGGGTGCTTGATCAGATGGTCCCTGCAGGCATGGGTGAACCTTGGGCACCAATGATCCTGTCACTAGTTTGCTGGAAAAAAGTTGTTGTTCTAGTTGTTCTGTTCACCTGGTGGTGGTGTTAATGTTATGGCTGATCTGTGTACATTTTATTATACATACCTTCGTCCAAAATGTCAGCCGGGTGCAAGATGCAGTGGCCTCTCCAGGACCATGGCTATGGTGCATTTTTGTTTTTCTCTGCTATTGTTTGTACATTTTTCAGATTCTATACTGGTCAAATGTGGAGAAGAAAAGGCGTTGTGGCATTGCATGGAGGTGAGCAGCCTTTGACACTGCTGAGGTGTTATTGAAGAATAACTGCAGGTTACCAGCAGCCTTTAGCTCATTTTGTATTTTTAGGTCAGCTGTTTCTTCTTGGACTTTAAACAACTTGTATTCTGTGACTCTTCACTCTTCCTTTAGACATTTGGGATTAACT
The DNA here is from genome assembly GCA_030014215.1 of Clariallabes teugelsi. Classification (NCBI taxonomy): domain Eukaryota; kingdom Metazoa; phylum Chordata; class Actinopteri; order Siluriformes; family Clariidae; genus Clariallabes; species Clariallabes teugelsi. The sequence continues at coordinate 27,749,062 of JAQMYG010000012.1, forward strand.
TCCAATTGAAATGCAAAATTTACTTTCATCAGAAAACGATATTTTAGAGCACTGAGCAACAGTCCAGTTCATTTTCTGCCACAGTTTTAGTCTATTTCCTGAAGACATCTGTGCGTGATGGCTCATGGTGCACTGACTCCAGCCTCACTTCACTCCTTGTGTAGCTCTCACAAGGTTTTGAATCAGGTTTACTTGACAATTTTCTTAAACCTGTGATAATCCCTGTTTGTTCACCTTTTCCTATCACACTTTTTCTTTTTCCCTTCCAGTCAACTTTCCAAAAAACATGTTCATTTTTGATGAAAATTAACACACATCTTTTGTGGCTTGTGGAGGGTGTCAGTGATCATCTTCTGGAAAAGTGTCAAGTCAACAGTCTTCCCCACGTGAAAGCTAGCCAGCCTCTGCGCTAGGCTAAAGGCTAACCATATTCCAATGTTCACTCCTTCTGCAATAAACTAGCCTTATTCAGGCTAAAACTAACTATCCAATATAAAGTCACAGACTTTTTTATGGAAACCTGGTGAAACAACAACGTTCCGGGTGCTAAGATTCCACAAGCATGTTGATTTTGGATCCTCTGAAGCAAACACTCTGGACCTGGTTTACATGAGCATTCATGGTACTGACAAGACTCCACCCTGCTCCCACTTCGGATCCTTGGACTACAGTACATGTCAGGACTATTTTGACCACACAAACATGATTATGTTCATAAAGGCTGCTACATCACCACCTCACCACCACCAGCACCACACCACTAACAACCACACACACCACCATCAGTGACTGGCTATATCAGCAAGTGCATACAGTAGGTGATGTGACTTCCTTAAGACAATCAATATATGTGCAAACCAGAAACCATAAATATCTGCTGAACTGCACTTATTGCTTCCAATATCCAATATACTACCTTCCAACTTGTGACAACACAAGCAAGGGCCAATCTATCTTGAGCTAGCAGACAGTTGAAGCACAACTATTAGGAAAGTATCCATGGTTATTTCCTAAACAGTAAGGACATAAAGGAGATGTAGCATGGACACATGGGCCTTTACAGACAACAAAGCTTCCCCACAGTCTATTACAGTGATGCCTTGCACTTGGATGTACTAAATGGCTCCTAGACATTGTTCAAAGTACAGAGTCATCAGGAAACCTTGTACAGTAGCTTGTATTGTACTTTCTACTTTATGTAAAAAGGGTGAAAGGGTTTTCCCAGTCTACCACACATAAATCTTTTATGTCATGGAAATTTTGAGTGTAAAATCTGTTAGTATTCATGCTGAATAGGGCAAAAGCGCGTTTTTTTGTGACAGCGATTTTACAGTATGTGCCATGCTTGTCATGTGGTCATAGATTAAAGACGACAATACTCACCTGGGCATGGAGGGTGTTTAGGAACCTCCTCGACCACACATAACTGCACCGTCTTAACGGGTCGTGCGGACTCTGGCTTTTCCTGTTCATGCACTACAGGCTCTGTCACTATTGGCTGTGGCTGTGAGACCTCTCCCACTACTGGCTGTTGCTCAGCAACCTCAGTCAATACTGGATGTGGCTTTACTGCTGCAGTTGTTACTGGCTCTTGCTCTGGTTGAGTCAGTTTATGCGCTGGGTCTTTGACCATGGCTGCAGCCTCTGCACAGGCATAGCAAACACAGCCAGCTGGAGCAGCAAGCAAACATCTGCAGCCGAGCAACACAGCTGTATACCACATGCTACGCATAGATGCAAACTGCTTAGATTTAGATTTGAATTTTGAATGTTGAATTTATATGATGTAGTGGTTACGGATGGCACAATAACATGTTCCTACCTGATAACATTAATAAAACCTTGAACCAACATCCATTCCATATTGTTTTCTTTAAAAACTGCTAAGCTTAAAAGTCAATTTAAAAGTAAATTTCCATTGCCAAAGGCTCAGAAACACAACTTTTGCTCGTTCCGGACTAAGAACTACAATGGTGCTACCTCTAATATCGATATACAGCGATGTATTTTCTATTTTTCCCAGTGGGTGTTCAAGTCAAGCCAGGACTTTTGACTGTGCAGAATAACAGAACACAGTTATCACACACACCATTCACGGACGTACAGACTTTTTAAAAATGTTGGCACCATTTGAATATGTTATTGCTACAACAAAAAAAGTCTCTTAACCATACTGTGCTTGAAGTCTTCTTGCTTTTAGTGTCAATCAACTTTATCATGGAAATGAAAGTCCCAGTTTGACTTGAATATTTATAAGGTTTTGATTCATCCCCAGTTCTAACCATTTTACATCTATGACGCTTCACCAGTAAGCAAAATAACACACACATACTCAGCAGGCATGTTTAGGAATATCTTTATCTTGGCCAATTTATTATAAAGTGCACCCATGCTTCCCCTTGTGTGAGGACATGTTATGCTTACTGGTTTATGCAGTAGCCAGAGAAATCATATTGCATATACATCTCCACAATGTCCATCACAGGCAGTACAAGCAAGCAGGACAGTAAGAACAGATCCATCAAGCAAAGCAAATATCAATGTGTATCAATAAGTGCTCAGGTGGGAAACAGTGAACAATAGTGTGTGTGTGAGTGCATGCACTTCGTGAAAGAAGGTCCACACTGCTCTATTTTTGTGATAAGATCAAATAGTGCTCTCAGTGATCAAGACTTTGTGGAAAACCAAAATCCACCCTTGCACACGTGGGGATGAAGGTGCTCTGTGTGAAGGAAGGGAGAAAAAAGGAAAGGAAAAGGTTGCACCCGACCTACCTGGTGGAGACACCTCAAGGGAAATCTCAGCCGGAAGCACAGCCTCCCCAGTGCCTGTGGCAACATTCTCTGAGTATTTGACAAACACAGCGCAAATGCAAGCACCACTTTCACAGCATGAAGCGTCAAACAACTCACACACTCAGTCGAAAACACAGCCACGTGGACGCAAGATGCAATACTACAGACAAACTGACACTTACAAGCGTATACACTGAATATACAGATATAAGCAAGACACCACAGCTTTCAGTGTGCCACACACATACACACACAATATCTGTACATTAAAGAAATTACAGTAGGACAAATGTCAGTGGACAGATGTGAAAGAAATCGGAAATGCATTCAATATTTTTTGGGGTTGCAGTGGAGAAAGATCTCTTTTTGCAGTTAGCTCAGCATTCAATGAGATATCTCGAAGATCTAAGAGTTCTAAGGATAGATAGTTTTTTTTCTTCAGCTACACTTATTATATTATATTATATCCACTCCTGCCTAATTATTTGTCTGCAGCACTATGATTTCATTGGCTGATCAGTATATGTTCCCCAACATAAGATCAAAGTGTCTCAAAGTGTGTTACGGCATTGAAATTGTTGACCCTATGGTGTTGACCCACTACATCAGTATGGGTTCTGGTGGTCATTGGATTGGATTGGTCAAAATCTAGCACTATGGTGACACGGGGTCTAGAAGGGCATTTTTAAAGTATGTGTTCCCAATATACTGTAACTGAGCTCAGAACAATAGTCACAGGATGTCATTATAGTGCAGACTGTGTATATTGACACTGAGTGCTGTGAATAGACAGAGCACATGTTTGTAATACATAATCCCTGAGTCTTGGCCCTTACTTTGTAAAAAGTAGCAGAAAAATAAGACACAGTAAAGTATGGAAAAATGGAATTATTTTTACTGGAATTATCTAAACATTCGAGTAATGAATGAGAAGATTTTGCTATTGTTGACAATGAGGTGAACTTCTAGTACTCACCTTCAGGCTGACCATCATCTGTAAAACAAACAAATGAAAAAGAATTATTAATTTACGTGGAATTAATCTAAGAATTATTAATTAATCATCTAAATGCAGTCTACTCATTTAATAAAAAGAGAACATTATTTGCATTGTTGACCCTTCCTTTTCAAGACCTCTGCAATTCGCCCTGGAATGCTGTCGATCAACTTCTGGGCCATGTCCTGATTGATGGCAGCCCATTCTTGCATAATCAGTGCTTGGAGTTTGTCAGAATTTGTGGGGTTTTGTGTGTCCACCTGACTCCAGTGGGCTTAAGGTCTGTGTTCCCAGAACCACTTAGTTATCACTTTTGCCTTATGGAAAGGCATTGCTTGTCACCAAACTGTTCTTGGATGGTTGCTCTGGGAGGATGTTTTGCACCATTCTTCATTCATGACTGTGTTCTTAAGCAAAATTATGAGTTTTACCACTCACTTGCCTGAGAAACAACCCCACACATGACTAGTCTCAGGATGCTTTATTGTTGGCATGACACAGGACTGATGGTAGCGCTCACCTTTTCTCCTCCAGACAAGCTTTCCCCCCCCAAACAATCGGAAAGGGGATTCATTAAGGAAAATTACTTTACCCCAGTCCTCACTTATCCCTGTACCTTCTCTATTAGAGAAGTGGCCTCTTTATTGCCCCAAATCTTATTTATTTAAAGGTTAGCGTATTCATGTGCTAACGTCAATTTAAAAAAAAAAAGTTGCTACTTTTAAACATATCAAAAAGTCATTACAACTGGATAAAAGATGTTTGGCAGGAGTGTAAAATGCAGTAATGTTGTACAAATATTGAAGCATGAACCCTCCCCTGCAAATGATATCTGATTTGCATGATCAAGATCCAGAAAAAGGATTTCATCAAGTAACATGAAGTCCTGTTGATGATGATCTAGCGTAGAATCAATTCAATTCAATTTTATTTGTATAGCGCTTTTAACAATTGACACTGTCACAAAGTGACTCTAATGAGCAAGCCGAGGACGACAGCGACAGTGGCGAGGAAAAACTCCCTGAGATGGCGATAGGAAGAAACCTTGAGAGGAACCAGACTCAACAGAGAACCCATCCTTATTCTGGTGATAACTAAATCATGGTCATTACTACAGCAGAGTTACAGGGACAATATACAGGATATACATGCATGCTTTAAAGATGTTAGGGTCATTATGTACAGTTCTTTTTCCATTGCAGTTTATAACTGGAATTTCTGCTAAGCTCTTGTCTTCTCTCCTCTCCTGTCATTACCCCTGGGTATGACAGGTGCTTGTTTATAGACTGGAGTAAATGGTATGCATGAAACATATAGCTCATGATGTCAATATTGACTTCTCATCCACTATTATGGTTCTCCCCTCCCTTTGCCCTGTTGCTCCCCTGGTCCTCTATGAATACTGGGGGGACGCCAGGAGGAATCATAGAGACCGGCTGTTCCATTTCTGTCCCCTTGTTGACTTAAAGGCCATGTGAAAACTCCTGCTGAGGATGAGCCAGAAGTGACACCTGTGCTTCTTTCTTTAGCCATTTGATATTTTTGTCTTTTTGTAGCTTTCCGGTATCCTGCCTGTTGTCCTTTCTGCCTATCATGGTACACCATCATTTGCCTGCTCACTTAGATTTTTATGCCAAATTCACTTTTTATTCACTTTTAGACATTGAGATGGGTCTCCAGTGTTTGCAAAAAGAAAATGAAAGAAAAAGCATTCCATGCTTTTTGTTTTTTTTTTCCTTTTTTTTTTTACTCTACAGGGCTTTGCCCTATTGTGACATCATATAAGAAGAGCCCCTCCCCAGCTTGTTGCTCAGTTCAGCTGTTCTGTGGAAGGGCATGGCTCAGCAATAGCTCATTTAGACTGACACTGAAACTGCAAATTTGGAGGAGGAGTGAAATCAAGGTAGTTAGAGTTGTAGAAATATGCATTATTTTGAGGAGAATTTCAGCTGGAGCATTAACACACACTTTCAGAGATCTCTAAGATGTGTTCACTTGTTAAAGAAATAGTAAAATAAGAGACCCTTAACTTTCCAAAAACATTGCAAACACTGAAAACATAAGCAGTTATCAGTTAAACACAGTTTTACTTTGTTAGAGTTAATATTTTGTCAAATAATATCAAGAAGTTTTTGTCAAAAAATATCAATAAGAAGTTGAATGCCTATAAAGATCCACACCACAGGCTTCCCTTTAATACATTATACTCTTCTTCCACCACTATTATGGCACACATCTCTTTTGGAAGCAAGAGTTCAGCCTTGGTTGTTGTATGGCTGGTAGCCCAGAGCCCCTCTTGTCTCTTCACACAAAGAATGCAACTGATGGGGCAGGTATTCTCAGCTGTCACTGCCCCTTGTTGTGTGGAAAGACAGGCTCATACTGACAGCACACTGAGCCAACACTGATGTCCCTGTCTCACCCCGTTTATATTAACCAGCTAACATAGATCCAACTTACTAAAGAACATTTTCAACCACAGGCTGTTTATAGTCTGTGACAGTGTGAAGATGATTAATGCCACACACGAATAAGGATTTCATCCTGCCAGAATAAAAATGACATAAATATATAGAATAAAGGAATAAAAAGATGATTCCAAGAGACTAAGAAGTATAGAAATCTAAATGAGGAATGAAAACAGTCGTCTCAGGCTGACGTGATGAATTGTCAATTCGTGTTTATGCAATTTACGTTGTGATGAAATATGGCATGAGATGAATGATAAAGTCTGTGGCAGAGGTAAACAGCCAGACTGACTGCTGACAGTAAATAAAGTGAGGTGTAGAGCTGGACTTTCCATGATTTGTGAGGTCTCAGAGGTTAGACTATGACTACAATGAGAGCTGTCCATACACATGACTTTTACTATATATTGTTGCCTGAGACTTTATTGCATGTGATGCACACATGCAAGTTGTTATCCATTCTGGGGACGCCATAAGAGTCAAAGTTCAAATAGACAAGAGCTCAAGATTCTTAGCATGGTATAGACACAGAGTAACTGAAGAAGAGTCAGAGATCTAGAGAGAGGGGGAGTGAGAGAGAGAGAGAGAGGGAGAGAGAGAGAGAGAGAGAGAGAAATAGGGATTAAAAGTCTGCTCATTCTGAACTATTCCCGGGTCTAGGAATCCAGGTCCTGAGGGTCCTGTGCCCAGCTCAACCCTCATCCTGCCTTTTAGAGAACTGCAATTTGGATCAACCTAAGCCTTCATCCCCCAGCTGCCCTCATTATTTATTAGAACAAATTGTTTATATACTATATATATATATATATATTAACAACCTTGGCCATTCACTCTCTGACACAAGGCACATTGCAGATATAGAGTCGAACTTCAACTTGTAAACCTCTTCTTGCTGCGATGCCACCACAGCTGTTTGGATTCACAAAAAAACTTGGATTTGATAATGAAATTTTATTCCAAGAGTCAACAACATGATTGTTCACTGTAATTGTCGTGTGAGAGCTGTGTTGTTTATCATGAGCTCTTTGCACAGACAGTCAGACATGATGCCAGTGATTTGGTTATGTTTGAGCATCATTAAAATAACTGACTGACATGCTGGTTTTGCAACTTCTCTCTGTCCACCATGTAAACCTCACTAACCTGAGATGGGAGGAACCGTTTGGGAGCGTTACCTCGACTGGAAAGTATTGCTTGCAGATCACAGCACACACATCTGACAACGTGACAACAAATGAAATCATTCATGCCATGAGTGGTTTATTGCTGGTGACAAATTTGTGAGAGATCTCATACACATGGATCAGATGGACTGGAAAAAGGTTCATAGTCTCCTCTTGGATTATTGCACAAAACAGACCAATAAAAAAAGTCACTCCTTAATCCTACTTTTTATTTCCATGATGTTTTGCCCTGTACCTTCTCCCCAGCGACATCTACATAATCACCTCTGACATATCCGAACAACTGCTTGACCCTCTTGTAATCTGCCAGGCTGCCAGCATGGCATCATCCATCATGGATGACAATGCAGGACAGCCTGACTCCTTCCACAGGCTTGTGAATCGCCACTATTCCAGGACTGTCTCCACCTTCTTAATAACCTTGAATACAGCCTATCCATCAACCACAACAATAACAGATTTTATGAAGAAAACTCTGTGTCTTTCTTCTCGTTCCTTTACTGGTGGAGCTCAGAGAAATACAATAACAATGCCAAAATCACTTTCTGAATTCCGGAGGGTGGATCTCAAAGCTTTGGATGGTGCTAGGATCATTTTGAATGTATCATTTACACATGGATGTAGAGGGTAAAAAAAGAAACAAAAAGCACATGATGAAATCTTTGGGTAATGTCATGTGATGCAATAATAATTTCTTGCTTGTACTACAGCTAACACAGAAAACTATTCAGAGATACAATAGTATCTAGGTTAATACTTCATTAAGGTTCTTTATTTCCCTAATAATCGTGTGTACGTGTTTTGCATTGTGGTGTGTCATCTATTCTGCATCACTCATACCTTTCTTTGTGGGCTCAGGCATCTTGAGCTGTGTTCCACTAGACGTGTCACCAGGTGAGAGCCCTCTGCCCTGAATTAATGTTGGGGATTGGAGATGGCACTCAGGTCCTTTACCCTGCTGACCGTGAGGAGGATGCAAAGATGATGAATGCCTCAAGACAGAGCCGAGTTAAGACAAGTAGATGCCAGTCCCTTGGTGATAGAGGAAGGGGCGGAACTGAGGGAGATAGAATAAGTGGGTTTATATAGCACTGGCCTGGGCCACTCCTCTATTTGTCTGATCATGATGCCCAAAAACATCTGAGTCCCCTCTCTCCCCACCTTACAACAGTTTAGAATGTTGAAGAATGACAGGAGCATGATGGAGATGAAGCTTGAACAAAAATGTTAAAAATTGGGATTGATTCCCAGAACAAGAGACATGTAGCAAGAGACATGATCAGTGCTGTGAGTATTATTCAGTGCTGAGTTATTAAAGTATGAACATTTCACTTAGAATTTTTTTTTGTTGCCCAGATTCAGAAATTAGTTTATAGCTAGTAATCCAAGCAGTAAATCCTGTTAAGATGCCTGAGCTGTGATTTTTTTAGTCTATACTGTACATAGAATGCCACAATGACTTTTAAGATTTGGTTTTGGTTATAGCAGTGCATCTACTCAAAACATCTACCGCAGTCTGATTGGTAGGGACTTACCTATATTACTGTACATGTATACATTTTTTTAAAATAAATTTTCCGTTAATTAATGAATAACTCAGACTTATTTATGATGAATATGCAATGAATAAAAATAATTTTTTCATCAAAAGCCAAAAACTTTAACCATATTGACACTTTAATACATCTATATTTAATGACCCAGAGTAGTGCCTTCTTTCCTGTGACTTTAACTAATTTCTCCAAATGATATTTTGACACACTTCCTATGATAGGAATTTAAGATTCTACATCTATTTGAAACTAAATAGTAACTAGGAGCCTATACAGTGCAATTATCCTAAACCTGTGTATACACACATCCATATCCTTTATTTTGGTTTAACTTTAGGTGGAGTATTGTTCAAGTCATTAGCTAATTACTAAGATGTATATGTGCAGATTTTAATATGGTGGGGGGAAAAAACTGTTATTTATAGTAGTGGGATTCTCTATAACCTGAGTTTGACCCTAAATTAAATGTATTAAAAGAATTCTGTGAGACGCACCAAATGATCCACTACAATTATCTTGATTGGGTCAGATACTGCTGTACTGACACATAAATTACTGACAGTAAGCACTCTGGGTGCTTTAATGCTGCAGCACTTCCCGACTGGTCAGGCTGAAAGTATGTGGCCTTTATTGGTGCCTGCCCATATTTATAACACTGAACAGGCTCCAGTAGTAAATGCTAGGCTTAGGTGCAGTATCATGTGGGCCTGCTACAAAGAACAAATAAAACCATTTGGGAGTGCCTGGGCTGCACAAGGGTTCATATCGCACTACAGGTTTTAGCTATGAGGTCACCAGCCTTGAGCTCAGAAATAATGGAACAAGCTGTCATAGTGTTACATGTTTGGACACGGGAACATGTCCAAGCACACACAGGCACAAAAATACACACACACACATATAACAGTATTTTTAACAACATAAAAGTATTTTTAGGAAAAGGAGAATGGCTAATAAATAGAAAAACCTTCCATTAAGCTGTCCTGTATATTCAGGCGCACCATCTTTACAGAGTGGAAGGTGTGAGACAATTTAAATTATATCTGTTTCCATGCTAATATTATCGTCATGGCTGATATTATGATTTAAACAAATATTATCCAGCAGTATGTGTACCTGTAAGCAAAGAGCTTGGACAGATTAACTGTGGAGCTGGAGCTTATAGTGGTATATCTGGGAAAATTCACCAACATACTCGATCAACAAAGGCCAATTTTAAGTCACCTCTTAAATTACCTTTCTATTTTTGGACATGGGGAGACCACTTAAGAACCTTTAGGAACCAACATGGATGTAAGAAGAACATATGAAACTGCATGGAGACAGTTGCCTGAGCACAAGACTGAACCAGTACCATACGCTACTGAATAATAATAATAATAATAATAATTATTATTATTATTATTATTATTAGGAGAAAACATCCTCAGTCAACTAATTAACAGGCAGCCTAAATCAAGTAAATCTAAATCTAAAAATACCCAATGATCATGCATTCCTAAAATTCTCTGAAACACTGATCCAGAGTTTAGTGGCTATATAAGAAAAAGATCTGAGTTACGAATGATCCCAAGGATTAATGGTAAGCCGATGTGAGCTGAGTGTAGAGATCGGGATGGGTTAGTGTGCTTCAAAATATATCAGACCTGGCCATTAAGGGCTTCAAATATCCAAGGCGAGACTTTACAGTCAGTGCAAAATCTAAGCCGGTGTAAAGTAAATAGGCCTGGAGTGAAGTGAGATGCTGACTTTCTCTTCTTGTTAAGGAGCTCACTGCATTTCGGAGAAGCTGAAGAGGTCAAAGAAAGAACGGTAGTCTAAATGACATGTTATGAACACATGCCTCTCACACATGCTTAATTTGTATTTGTTACTTAAATTTGTATGGTTTCTAAATTACTTGCGAGAATCAAATGAAAAGACCGACTGTCTAAACTGAATATAATCGGCATAATAGTGTGAGCCATTATTAAAAGAAAAATCAAAACAATATGGGGTCCCAAAAAGAGTCTACTGCTACATCATACTGTAGCATCATATTTAAGCATGTGAAAGGTCTCTACACCCATTTATAGCGCAATTTCAGCCATCAGGCACTTACAATTATATCACACATGGACAGGAATCACATGTGTGTGAAGCAGGGTTAGGAAGTGTCTTATGTGTCTCAACAGAAACAACCCCTTTAGCAATATCGCCACCTGCTGAGAGCAAAGCCCAGTTATATTTCACTTCCTCTTCTCCAGGGAGTTCAAACTCTGCACACAGTACACTTTATCTACTCCCCTGCCAGACTGAACCATAGACTAACATCCCTAATATAAACTACTGTATACACACTACTTTCTGTTCTGGGTTCACAAAAAAAAGACTCAAGTAACTTTTACAAGGTGTTTGGTGAAAAGTTGCTTGAGTAATCAATTTGTTTTCATGTGTCTGCAATTCACACATCAAATCAAAAATATTCCAAATGTATGTGAAGGAATGTATTTTTGAACAATTGTATGAACTAACTAATTGAGCTAGCGGCACGGTGGTGTAGTGGTTAGCACTGTCACCTTGCACCTCCAGGGTCTGGGTTCGATTCCCAGCCAGGCTCGATTCCCGTCTCTGTGTGCA
>JAQMYG010000012.1:27762125-27776740 GCA_030014215.1 Clariallabes teugelsi
TCCTGGGATAGGCTCCAGGTCCCCGCGACCCTGAATACAGGATAAAGCGGTATAGAAGATGAGTGAGTGAGTGAGCTAATTGAGCTATGTTAACATTAACACCTCAGCATACCGTATGAACCAAACTAATGTTAGCAGCTAGTTACTTAAACCAAATACTGTTGGGGTTTCTGTTGCTTGCTGGATTCATTAGCTAGCTAGCTAATTATTTTTAAAAAAGGGAGGGGGGGTATTTTTATATTTTTTACACTTGCATTGTTTTTATATTGCATTACATTTTTCTCTGATGTTTTGGGTCTGATGCTCCTTAAGTTGTATTTTGCACCACTTTAAAACAGCAATAGAGCAATATAATGACATCAAATTTAATATAGATCTCCATGCTAAGTACTGGTGGTCCCAATGGCTTCTGATCATCCTGCATTGCTAAGGCGTGAGGTGAGAAAGCACTAGGGTCTTTAAGCTTGTATAAACAACAAACATCAAGATGAATGAGGTTGAATGAGGTGTTTTCAGTTGTTCTTTATAGTATATATGTATACTGTCTGATCATTTTGATTCATACACATTTTTAACATTTCATACAAACTTCCATAATTTTCTTTTGATTGTGTAAAGCTGCTTTGGCAACAACGACAATTGTTAAAAGTGCTATACAAATAAAATTGAATTGAATTGAATTTATATATGCACAACCTCATAGCTTCTGTTCTTCCTATGTTACTGTGTAGTTGGGTAAGAAAGTGCTTGGCCTCTTAATTGCTGCTGGCAGCCATATTTTTGATTGGGTCTCAAAATGATTGAAAATGTTTTGCACATACTGTATTTTAATTGCCTTACAGTATTCAGAGGTTAAATGCATTACTGTAATATAGTATGCGATAAAAATATTTAAAAAATTGTTACAGTGAAACGTGCTCAGGTACTGGAATGAGAAAGAATCAATTTAAATGTGACTGATAAGTTGCTGCTAATTAATTACAACAACAACAACAACAAAAATACATTAATGTGGTTTGTAGCATATAACACAACAATTGGACATATTTTCATAGTCACTAATCACAGAAATGTAAAAAAGTAAACACAAACACCGGATTTAAAACACATGAGGTGGGAGGAGGGGGAGGTGTTTTCGGGTATTTTTTACTGTATATTTGCGCAACCTCACCAGATATCCATGATTAGTTAAGTAGAGTTCTCTATTTAGGGCTAAATATAACGTGACATTTTGTCAGGGAGTAAATCATTTGGCTTAAGATGATCTTACGATGCAGGGCTACACACTATGCACGTATGCAGCTTTGAATTTCTCATCATGACACTATTGGCTGAAGGACCACTGTGGAATCAGGTCACAAATCACAGCAGGGACCTGACCATGATGTCATGCACAAATGGCTACTTTGAGGGAGAGATTACTCTAAAGGTTCTACATGAATAAATATAAAAATAACTAATAAATATATTGCTGAAATACGTAGAAAGAGATTGCATTAGATTCACATTCAATGTAAAGGTTTCTAGGCATCTTTATATAATTAATCTTAATAATAGGGTGTTACTGCTAAATCCCCCATACCGGCCTTACCTTACTCTCTCTACCTTGATCAGTACACTAGTGAACCTCTGGGGTAAGTGCATTAGTGTAGCAGGGGATTATATAGAGAAATAAAGAGTGTTGACTCTCATAACTGTGTTCTGATATTCTGCACAATAAAAAGTCCTGGTTTGACTTGAACACCCTTCACATATATCAGGTATAATTTTTATTATAATTTTTATTAGAGTATTAAGAATAAAGCGTGTGAAAAATAACAGGCTGTTTTCTTATTTCCATCCTGTGAGAAAGAAAAATTGAGAAGCTTACCTGTTGCAGTTTTACTGATCTGGACAAAAGCATCACAGATTTTAAAATCATGATGTCTTGTATGTGCATCAACAGTAAATTAAACAGTCGTGCAAGCATACACAGCAAACAGTGTTGATTTAACACTTTCAGAGTTCATTTAAATCTAATTAGTGCTTTATGAACACTGAAGGCTGTTAATTCAACACTCTAGGAAGTAACTAAATACTAGGGATGTTCCTGTGTAGCCAAAATACTGACCATCACCAGGCATTATTTTATTCGGACATGTTTGTAAAATCATATTGTTATTATGAAATGATGTACAAAATTAAACCGTATAATAAAGTTTTTATCTTATCATGTAAAAATATTTTGAATACAGTTAGACATTGTTATGATTCACTATTCAAATAAACAAAGTGCAAGATTACTTTTTTAGATTTCGATTTTTAAGCTTGATATACAGCAATCATAATATTAGTAGGCCATTTTTTCTAAATTTTTATACTCTTTTTAGCATTTATTGAAATATTATTTGCAGGAAAAGCACGTCACAGATTAGGAAAAAGAAAACTCAAATATAAATTACATATACCAATTTAGCTTTAATGATGTTATATTCACTGTAAATTCATATTTTAACATATTATTGTTGTTATTATTATTATTATTATTATGATTATTACAAATACATCTATGTACCAGTATGCCTACTACGTGTGTGTGTGTGTGTGTGTGTGTGTGTGTGTGTGTGTGTGTGTTTAAGGAAATAATTTCTCTCTCATGCTCCATACTATAAGAGAGTAACATTGGTGTAACTGTAACATTAATACCGAACTGAGTCCCTAATTTAAATGAAAAGAATTTGACATTAAGAAGTAAAAATTATTTTATTTTATACCATAATAAAAAAGCATACGAGTAACAAAAAGCAGGAAGCAACACCTTGACAAACTGCTGTAGAACATGTCAAAAAATATTAAGTCAGAAACTGGAATGTTAAGCCTTTTTTTTTTTTTTTAACTACATTTTATTTTTGTATTTAGTGTCATGACTTTTTATTGAACACCACCCCAGTTGCTATAATTAACACTGGACAGAAAAAAATGCTTGAAAGCTTCATTACAGCCATATACTATGACAAACCCAAGATGGACAAAGAAACCGTTAGCATTAGGTGTTCTTCATTGTCTGCTGGCTCCTCAGTGTAGTCAGGGTTGCTCCACTAAACTGGTAGGTCAGTTTTTTCCTCACCTTGATGATTTCACCGGAGCGAGTATAGTTTCTCAGGGCACGGGACATCTTCTGGTAGGTCATGGGCCTTCGGTTGCCCTTGCGCTGGCCCCAGAGTGCAGCCACATGCTCTTTGTATGTGGAGGAGAAGCGGAAAACCCCCACTGACGCAGGAACCCAGGACAAGCAATGCGCCATTCCAGGGTCTTCTAGCATCTCAAACAAAAAGTGGAAGAGACGCAGCTTTTTCCCTGAAACCATATAAACTGATTTGTATGTGGAGGAGTTAAGGGTTCAATAGTGTAGGCAAACTATTTCTCCTAAAAGACACAATGAATAGAGTCTTTGTGGAGAACCTATTAAGATAACGATCTCTTGCATGCCACATTATAGTGACACTGATGAGAGATAAGTGAGAATGAAGTTTATGTGTGGCAGTTATGGGCAGGAGGGTGGACAGGCCGCTCCTAAGCTATTGTTCCCTAAGGCAATGTTTAGCGCGGCTCTGATGTGTCAAACCACAAAAAGCAGAACTCACCTCTTCCTGCAGGTGTAGAGCTGGGTGATGATTTGTTTCTTTCCTCAGGCCTGACATGGTGACTTAAAGGGCTTTCTTCATCAGCAGGAGTGTTTAAAGCTTCCTTCATGGACATGCCCTGGATTACTGACTCCCTTACTCCAGCTGAAGTCAATCCCATTTCCTTTAACTGTAGTCCTGTAGCCTTGAGTATGCAAAGAAATGTAATTGCAATAGTTTAAACATAATGTTTGCCTTCTCACTTGAGATATAGTGACGGTTTCTTACTTGCTGAGCCTTTGTTGAAGAAAGCAGTTGTAAAGAATCCACGTGGTGTGACAGAAAGGCGTCGTCACCTCCAGTAAATTTCTGGTTCATGTGGACATCTGGCTCATGTCAGTGTAATACAACAATAAATCAGAGCTGTACCTTTAAGCTACATTTGCATACATGATAAAAGCAGCAATGATCTTTATTAAGCCTATTGTTTATATAACTCACCATTTTCCCATTGTTCTTTTGTCTCCTGTCTGCAGTGTTCTTCAAGGAACTCCAAAATGACTTCCAGATCTGTCTGATAGGTCTGTGATGTATTCTGCTCAAAAATACACGCAGCTTTGTATCTTTTAAGGATAAAAATGGACACAATGAAAATTATAATGAAAACAAGACAGATATTTACCATGTCTTTCTCCTACCACTATACCAGGTCTCTTCACTTCACTTCCAATTGTTTACTTACAGTTTGTATTTTTAAAGCTAATCTCTATTAATCAAAATCAATAATTAAGTTATGAAACAAGCAGCATGATAAAAACTAACACACACACACACACACACACACACACACTAATTGAACAGCCCTGGTCTGAATGCAGCTATTTTTGTGTTACTGAGTCTCTGACCCCCTCTTAATAAACTCCATGCAGGGGAGTGGACTGCCTTGTAGTCATGATCTACAACCTACATGACAAAAAGTGGTCTCTCAGAGACCCCAAACATTTAAACATCTTTGACTTGCACACACAGCACCACAACCACCATAACAGTGGAAGCCACTGATCTCCATCTCACACATCCCCCTGACTTTGTAAGCATTATGGAGTCACTTGACCACATCCTCCTTCTTACTGAGCGAGATAAGAAGGGTACTGCCACCGCACTGCAGCACACACCCTCACTCTGAAAGCAGTTTCACTAAATATCATTCATTTTTTAAGATTTTTTTTTCTTCAGTCATAGAAGCACACTACACATTTTACAGGTAGATAGATAAATCAAATTTTTATTTTTATTTGTCAAATGCACAGCCATATACAGTATGACACGCAGTGAAATGCTTATAGATAGATAGATAGATAGATAGATAGATAGATAGATGGATGGATACTGTACATAGATTGATATTTTACTAATTCCGATAGAAATATTTGCATTAAATAATAATACGTTATGTGTACTTTATTGTATCTCGCTTTTTCCTTCTCTCTCTTCTCTTTTGAGTTCTTTATTGATTAAAACATTCTGAAATGTGATGCAAAGTTAATTCTCTTGATAAATCAACCACACGAAGCAGATCTTTTAAACACTGGAAATTAGATACATTTATATTAAACTTTTTTTTTTTTTACAAAAACCTGTTGGTTTTGTTCATGCTCATGTTTATTTTACGCTAATATTCACTTCAGTTTTCAGTGACATACAGTGCATAGGATTTAACTATTTCAGACATAAACAAGCCCACATTAGCAAAAAATAAACATTTATTTTCACTATTTTTACACATCAGTAGGATCTCTTCATGTTCTGTATGTACATTCCTATGCTATTTAGCATTAGATGAGTATGTAACATGTTTAAGTCAGGTTTATTGCATAGTGTTTAATGCCCTTCAAGAGTTTACTGCCATGAACCTTTTCCTGTTTTCCCATCATTGCACCGGATCTGGTGTTTTCAGGCTTTCCGTTGACGTCAGTGCCGAAGTGAAGTCATACTCTGCCGGGTAAGGGCACTGTGCATACCAGCTGTGCCAGTCAGCTCCAGCTGAGCAGTAGTAGCCCTGGTCAGCTGGTATTTGGTGGTTGGGAATGAGGTCTTGTGTTGAAGGACCAGATGGGGTGATGGTCTCCAGTCTCTGCAGGATCAGTGGGTTAAACTGGTATGTGAGCTTGCGGCGCACTTTGACAATCTCCCCTGTGCGGCTGTAGTTGCGTAGAGCCCGGGCCATTTTCTGGTAGGTCATGGCTTTGCGGTTACCTTTGCGTTGGCCCCAGCATTCAGCCAGCTTTTCTTTGTTTTTTGAGATGAAGTGGAACGTCCCTGAGCCACGGTCTGTCCACTGGATAGAGTCGACCATACTGGAATCGTGCAGCGCTTCATGAAGGTATTCGTACAGACGCAACTTCTTACGACCTAAATAAGGTAATCAGAGGACAGGACTAAGTAAAACAAACAAACAAACAAATGAAAAACACAATTTTTCCCATTTCTATACAACTATTTACTACACTAATAATAACTTTCTTTCTTTCTTTCTTTTTTTTTTTTTTACAATAATGCATTATTTTTTATATTCATTTACATTTTAGTAAACAAGTTATAATACCATTTAAAGGTTAAAGCATTGGTCTTTACCATCCTTCGGGAGATACAGTATGTCCTGCTTATAGAGTTTACAGTAGATTCAGTTAAACCACTTAAACCTTTAGGATTATTGGATCTGATCTTACATTCTTTGTAATTTTTTATATGAGCTTCAGTTTCTTAATAATACATTTAGTAATTTCGGATAAATAAGCGAATCTGGACAGACTGATTAATCATGTAAAGCAGGTCTGTGTTCGAACACATCTCTGTAGGAAGCTGAATCTCCAGAACAGAAAACTTGGTGACCATCAGAGTTAAGATCACAAGCCAAGTTTACTCAATCTTTGCATAATTGTTGGATTCTGAAAAGAGATTGAACAGGAAGGGAAAATGAATAACGAAAGAATCTCACCCTTTCTAAGCCGTTCAGGTATTATTGGGTAAAGCGCAGAAGACTCAGCAGTTCCCCATGGAGACGGCTCTGGTACTAAAGGAGACCATGACTTAGGGAACACAGAAAGAAGAAGCTAAATTGCAAAAACATTCAATATTAAACTTGGAATTTATTGCACTTTCAGAGTTGCAGACTCACTGATGCTTCACCCCAGTCGTACACGGCAGACGATCCTGTGGAGTGAGGTGCGTAGCGGTAACAAGACACTGAGTACTGTACAGGAGAATCATGACTTCTGATATTCTCAATGTATTTACTATCTATAAGAAAAAGAGAAAAAGCAATTAAAACACATACATACATGCAACAAACAAGTAGGGCAAATTCATCCTTTCACATGAAATCCAAATATTTCCAAATATGAAATCCAATTTTTATGTTACCTGTATCATAGTAGAATATTTCTGAGTGTCGCTGCATCACATCAATGGCATCCTGAAAATCCTGATTAATGTCATTATCCAGAGATGACTGCTCAAAATCAAAATGGAATTAAAAAAAAAGATTTTTTAACAAAGGAATTGTAGGCCCTAGTTTTAAATCACGTAAGCGAATGTTACTGAGAAAGTGTTAAACCAAGTTATTTTTCTAATACTTTCTAAAACTCACCATTTTGCCACTGGTTGTGTTCAAACTGTTCAGCCCAGGTGTTCTCCAGCAGGTTATGCTTTAACTCTTCTGCCGATTATTTTCACACAAGCCTTCCGTTATATGTGGGAGATTTTTTCGAACAACAATTGATTTTTATACTCTGCCCAGCTTACCAGGTGTAATGTTCTCAGGTCAATTTAAATGTGCAAACGTCAAAATTCTTATGGTGCAACCCATTCTGTAGTACTTCTCTTTTTGGAAATACAGACCAGGAGGACTATGACAATCACATTATCTCCTAATCTCCATCAGAAAAAAAAATAACCCAGCACCTCGAAACCATTACTTTGTTCAGGAATCGTATTTGCATTTCTGCTTTTGATGCTTCAGGGAACTTGCTCATGTGCGCCATCATAACGTACACATGTTGTAAATCACAGACAGCTTTTGTAATACTAAGAATCTATGATAGTTTAAATAAAGGCAGTTAGGGTACTTTGAATTAAAGCGCAGGTATGTATATGGGAGGAACTTCTTAGTAAATGGAGAAAAAGAGCATAAAATACAATATATATATATATATATTGTTTCACAATAGTTTCAAAACAAAGCGTATGAAATGTATGACTGCATAAAATACAGTATTTTGCTATATATATACAGCCATTTTGAAAAAATTTTTTTCAGATAAAGGAAACACCTGTGAGTATACATCTGATCACCTGTCGATATGCATATGTTTTCATTTACATTTTGTACATATGCTGTACAACATTTCCATTTTACATTTATAATATTTTTCCTATACTCAATTCTTTTTTTTTTTATGGAAACATTGGTCAGTTTATTTCCTACTACCAAAAAACAAGTTTTAAATATCAACCGGCTGGCTGGGAAGTTCCCCTTTCACATTTGCAGAGTGTAAAAAAAAATAGATGAAAAGATAAAAGACGATAAAAGAGGGTGAAAGGGAGATTACAGAACCATGCCGAGATTATTGCTATTCAGTAGTGACAGGAACTGACAAAGGCAAGCAAGCAGTTAAACATTGTATTCTGTGCAAATGTAAATGATTAGAAACGGTGTATGCCAAAGCACACTAACAATGATTTGAATAAGCAACACATGATGATATTGTTATCACGAAACCGCACTGTGTATCTGTGTCTAAAAAAAATAAAGTATTTTTGTGGTATTGTTTCCTGCCTGCACTGCGTGATAAACTAGGCATTGTAAGCTTGACTCTTTTTTTTCCCATCTGTGGTACGATTGAGCCTGTTAAATCACCATAAATCTCAAGACAAGAATTCTCCACATTGTTTCAGTGCCACCTATATTAAAGGGTTTATTTATTTATTTAACATCTCTGTCTGTGTTTTTTAATAACTGGCTTAAAGCTAAGCATTTACACATTATTGTTTAATAATTGCATTTAATGAGCTGTTTCATAGTAACACCTGAACTCAATTATGCAATTATTTAATTAGTCAATCATGTCAGAAGTGCAATGAGTAAAATCATGCAGATATGGGCCAGAAGTTTTGGGTAATGCTTACATTAATTATTAATTACGTTATCAGAATGGAGGAAACAAAAATGTGATCTCAATTATTTTGACACCACTCTGTACAATTGTGAGCATAAAAAAAAATAAAAATTTTGTCACATGTGGCTTATAGCAGAGTGAAAGGATTTTTTTTGCATATCCCAGTTAGGAAGCTGAGGTCAAAGCGCAGGGTCAGCCAGGATACAGCGCCCCTGGAACAGATAAGGTTAAGAGCCTTGCTTAAGTGCTCTACAGTAGAAGCCTGTGCTGTTGCTAGAACCCTTTTTTTTGCAACTCATAATGCACAACACATAAATCTTGGTGTCTACATCAGCAGAAATCTATGTCGGGTCTCATTTCTGTCTGGTAAGAACAGAACGCTGAGGCTGCAGTTGGTACAAACTCATAATAACTGGTAAGGGGGTCAGAACTTGGCACCAACAGCTTGAATCCATTGTTGGACCCCCCTGCCTTGTTCCAACAGTCCAGGCTGCTAGAGGTGTTGTAACAGTGTGGAATGTTTTAGCACAATTTAGGCTTGTTACTACAAATCAATCATGGCCAGAATGCCACAGCCAATTTGAAAATTGTCACTGGCCATGTGCATTCTTGCATAGCCACAATTTAACATCTTCTAATGGCTACTTCCAGCATCACAATGCACCATGTCTGAAGCAAAAGTCAACGTTCCCTGAACAAGTCAATGAGTTCTGGTTTCTTTGCAGTCACTCGATCTGAATGCAGTAGAACATATTTGGGATGAGGTTGAATAAAAGATTCACAGCATGACAGCATGACATCAACATGGACAAGAATCAAAGAAACTTTCTAACGTCTTTCAATTTTCAACCATGAGAGCGAGGGGATGCTCCAGCCAGTATTGTTACAGTATATAATTATAGTGCCATGTGAGTGTATACTGTAATCGTGTCTGTGTATGTGTGTGTGTTTTTGTGCTTGTGTGCGTGCGTGCGTGCGTGTGTGTGTGTGTGTGTGTGTGTGGGTCGATGTGCATGCACATGGTTATGTGTGTGCACACATATGCATGTGCTGAAGGGAGGGTGTGTGTCTGCTTTAGTGTTTACAGTTTACACCGAACTGCAGTGACTATTTTATCTCCTCAAACAAAGAACCACTTTCCTTCCCCTTCTTTGCCAGCCCTATTCAAAAGGCTTATTAACGCCAAAGCCCATGTAGGAAGGCGTGTGTAACCACAACACGCCTCCCCGCGCTCAACTTCTTTATTTACTGGTACTTAGTGAACATACAATAAGTTCACACATTTCACCCAGCAGGTCTCATTACACTAAACCAGTGTGTGTTACTGAATGACATGGGTACAGCGCTTAACTTGTTTGTTCAGATAATCACATATGAACATTAAAAATTAGTTATTTTTCAAGAGAAGATTAATATCTGTGTCTTTTAAAGTTGGGTCTTATAAGCCCCCAATATCACTCCTTTTAAGAAAATGAAGCTAAGCCATTTCACTTTTTTAGCCATTTTTATAAGAACCTCATAAAAATGACCATGGTACATGCTGGAAATGGTTATGTCAAGTACTTTTTTTTTTTCAGTTTTGAATAAAAGAATTGTGTTAAAGGGTTTCACTACATAAAAAGAAAGGGGAAAATGAGTAGTCATGATATAAATAAAACCAACAAAGATATATAAATCTTGGGCTGATGAAAACTTTTAGCAAAGCAATGAACAAAAAAATATTTTAATATTGTAACCAGATGCTTTTTGTTCATAATAACTTATGTGAAGATGAAGGAAGGTCCAAACAGGTTATTTTGCCTAGTTCTCTTGCAGCTGTTCTACCAAATGGTGTTTACTTTGCACCACAGTCCCTGGTTATAGTCCTAGTCCTGTTTGTCCATGCTGTGTTGCCGGCACAGATCTGTGCCACTTGGGTTTTAAGGGTTTCAAAGAGGATCTGCACCTATTTCTGACTACAGACAATTTCTGGCGAAATGATAAACCGCTATGTTGATGGAATAGGTGAGCACGGAGAACTCTGCTGGGATTCTAATGCCAATATTTGTTTCTCTGTATGATTTCATCAACTTCCCAATGATAGATTCCTTCTGCAGTGTCAATTTTACCAGGAGAGTGTGATGGATTCAAAGCCTTGGGAGAGGGAGTGGCTGAGCTTTATGATGTCCTGGGTTACCTGTCCCTCTGGGCAAACAGTCTTGTTGCTAACTAATATAGCATAATTACATTCATTTGCTTAATACATATCTTAAAGCATTGTCATTGTAATAAAAAGAAATGTTTTGTCATATCAACTGAACCACTGGATCTTTTTTCCAGCGTATTTCTCTATCTCTCTCTTTCTCTCTCTCTCTGTATTATTTGTAGTTAAAGCCAAGCCCATAAAACTACATTTAGTAAATGTTCAGCATTTTAAACGACTAAAATCTCACATTATTTGATACCCATACAGCCACCACAAATTAGTGAGTAATCTGAAGTGCTGTAAATGTTTTCTCTAGAAAACAGCAAAAACATTTCTGGTAAATGAAGACCAAGTTCAGAAAGAGAAAAGTTGCAGCAGTTTCATTTACATATATAGTTGTCAGTGTAACACTGGATATTTATTGCATTCATTCAGATTAATTTGAGACAGAAACCTAATCGAGTGACTATGTTCACACAGAGGGCTATTAACACTTTAACCCTGAAAAAAAAAACACATGCAAGATGACTGATAGATCTAGGTCTAGAAGATATAATAGATCTTTACTGAAGGTTCTAGATCCTTAACTGTGCTTAGGTTCAAATGTCGCTGTCATGGTGAGCTTCCCTGAGGCTGTCAACAGCGTGAGGAGGGGAAAGGGGCTGGCGAGAGATGTGTAGGCTTCAGCCCTGCACCACGCCTGCCACACAGTGGTGTTAGAGAAAAAGAAACAGGATCCTGTATTTATAATGGAGAAAACTTTCACACTTGTCACTGTGGCTAGGTTTAAGAAAACAGAACATTATGCATTCATTTACAGTAAGAATTCAGTTATGAATCGCAATTCGTTTTTGTGCCAATTCCTATATCGCCACATTGACTGTAAAATTATTTTTTTAAATGATTTATTACATTTATAATACAGATACTCTGGTCAATCAGCCAGTGGCCGGGGTTTGCTGTTTTTCATCTTGATTAACCATGACTAATCAGATTTGGCCAAAACACCGTTTTCAAACACTTTTTTTATGTTATACATACAGTACAGTCTAATACAGAAAATGTGTGTACCAGAGAAGCTACTTCTGAAGTTTGTGCAACATGGAAGTAACCAATCTTGCTTCCCTAAATATTTCAAGGTGCTAACTTCACCCATTTTGGAGAAAAAAATTATGCCCCCAAATAAATAAATAAATGTCCCCCAAATTTTTCAGTGTTGTACTGTTTCACTTCAAACAATAATATTTTAAAATGTTAATTATTCATATATTTTTTTAAATCAGTTTTGATACTAAAATTGCTGTAAGCTTTTAAAAGAATTACGTTAAAACTTCTAGAAGAATTACGTCTCTCTTTATCTGCAAATAATTTTTATTGAACAATTATCATATACAAACATATTTAAAAAATCACTGATTTAAGTATATTATTTTTATTATGGAACAAAGGAGAAGAAAAATGAAACGAACCTCCCTCCCATGAACATAATCAAAAACACACACACACACACACACACACACACACACACACACACACACACACACACACACACAGATCCTCCAGCTCAGACTAATCTGTGTGGATTAGATAGATCATACATATATTCCAGTGCATGGCCTATTTCAAAAAATCATTTAGGCAGTACCTGTGAATTTGCGAAATAAGCAATAAGCAGTGCTATTTCTGAATGAACATATCAGTAGAGCTTCTCAGTGTGTATTTAATCTTCTCTAGCTTAAGAAAAGATAATAAATCTTTAAACCACTGAGGGATAGTGGGACACTTAATGGACCTCCAGTGTAAGAGTATGAAACGTCTGGCCAACAAAGATGAGAAAGTGATAACATCTTTATGTGAAGACCTCAATGGGACTTATTCATCATCAACGCCAAATATAGATGGTAATGGACATGGCTTCAACTGTACCCCAAATATGGTGGACATGACATTGAAAAAACCTGTCCAAAAGTCCTGCAAGTTTGGGCACAAAAAGGGGGGATCCATTGGACCCAAAGTTTTTTTCTTCCTTCCCGATTTTCTCCCTAATTTAGTCGTGTCCAATTCCTCCTCGTCACTAGGGGGCTCCCACATTAAGGCTACTACAACCACTCAGTCGGAAGGGGCCGAAGACTACCACGTGTTTCCTCCGAACCACGTGACACCAGCCAACCGCATCTTTTCGAACTGCTCGCTCACGCACCGCTGGGGGTGGAGTAACACACTCGGAGGACAGTGCTATCCCCCCACGTGCGCGAGCTCACAGACGCCCCTGATGGCTGTAGAGCCGTGATTAATGTGGGAGCACGAAGTACCTCTCATCCCGCCCCTCTGAGAGGGTTCGGCCAATCAGCTCTCGACCTCCGGCTGTGAAAGGTTACAGCATCACCCGGGCACAGAACCAGCGATCTCCGGATGATAGGGCGAGCACTTTTTCCACTGCGCCACTCGGAGGCCCCAATGGACCCATTGTTGACGCAGTTCCAAATTTTAAAGTGACTTCTAATCTGATACCAAATCTTGTTAGTGTATTACGTACCACTGGGTTAGCAGTGTATTGAGCGGGTTTGGTTGGAAAGGAAGTGCAAAGTAGAGCTAATATAGAGGAAGATCTATAAGACAGTAACTCTAATTTGCACCATGGGGATTCAGATGAGTTTATCCAAATATGTAATTTGTGAATGTGTACAGCCCAGTAGTATACAGTATTTGAAAATTAGGCAGAGCTAGTCCACCACTAAGTCTACATCTCTGTAATAAGGTAAGAAGTTTCCCAGCCCAAAGAAAAGATCTTAATGATTTTATCTAAGGAATTAAAAAAGTATTTAGATGGAAATATAGCAAGTGATTGAAAAAAAATGCAGAAATATATGAAGAATGGCCATTTTAACTGCATTGATTTTTCCGGTTAAAGAAAGAGGTAAATTGCTCCATCTCTGAATATCAGATTTTACAGTACATCAGAAAGAAGAGAGGAAAAGCTGGCATGAGAAATGTCAGATAGCGAAGGAGTCACTATAATATAATAATACATAATACCAAGATATTTAAAGCCTGAACAATTAAGTTTAAAAGGCAAGATGTTGATGTTGTAAAGCACTGTTATTGACAGTGTAATACTCACTCTTATGCAAATTTCGTTTATATTCTGAGAAAAAAACCTGCACCCCTGCCTGGTACCAAGTCCAAGAATTAAATAATCAGAGCTTACAGTATATAATTTGTGTGAACACTAGCTTGCAGAGATTTGTAAAGAAGGAAAATCTAGGTGATAAATTTACACCAAACCCAAATTTCTTTAATACCACAAACAAGTATACCCACTCAATCATATCAAAAGCTTTCTCAGCATCCAGTGAAATTACAACCTCAGGGGATACAGACGTTTGTTTGGAGTAAATTATATTAAAAAGTGTACGAGTATGTAAAAAACAAATTCCATCCTTTTATGAAACCGGTCTGCTCCTCAGATATAACATGTGGTAATACAAGCACTTCCACATCAGCATTTAGCAATGATAGTGGCCTACTGTATATGATCCACACTGAAGGGGATCCTTTCCCTTTTTAAGAAGACTTGTTTCACCCAAATGAGGATGGGTTCCCTGTTGAGTCTGGTTCCTCTCAAGGTTTCTTCCTATTACCATCTCAGGG
>JAQMYG010000012.1:27781668-27793954 GCA_030014215.1 Clariallabes teugelsi
ACATTTTGGACCAAACACAGGATTTGTTTTTAGGCTCTGTACACCACCACATTGAATTTGAAATAAAACACTCAAAATGTTAGAGAAGCCAAACCTTACTTCAAAGAATTTGGCACACTGTGGCATAAACCATTCAGAATTACAGACATTTTCATACACACACACGCACACACACACACACACACACACACACACACACACACACACCATTTTGGAGGCTCATAAATAATGGAACAAACTAACATCATTACTCATATAATGACTGCCTTTAATACTGGCATGAAAATCCTTTACAGTCAATGACTGGCTGAGGTCTGGAATCTACGTACCTGACCAAATATTGGGTTTCCTCTCTCGAGATGCTTTGCCAGACCTTTACTGCAGCTGCCTTCAGCTGCTGCTTCTTTCTGGGTCTTTCTGCCTTCAGTTTTGTCTTCTGTAAGTGAAAAACCTACTCTATTGGGTTGAGAGCAGGTGCCAATCCATCGCAGGGTACACACACACTTACACATTCATTCACACACTGTGGGCCATAAGACAGATGAAATAAGACAGATAAAATGCTTTAAAAATGTAAAATAAACATGATGAAAACATTTTAAAAGAATCTTTTTTTTTTCAAAATGTATATGTCTTTTGGCAGTTTCAGGAAGTATTGCTTAATATTACTCTTACTCATTCATTCACTCATTGTCTATACTGCTTTATCTGTATACATGGTTGTGAGGCCCTGGATCCTATCACAGGGGACTTAGGGCATGAGTGTCTATTGCAGGGCACACACACATACACACACACTCACAGATTGTTCGCAGACTATGGAGAATTTGGAAAGGCCAATTAACCTAATCTGCATTTCTTCGGACTGTGGGAGGAATCCAGAGAACTCAGAGGAAACCCACCAAGCATGGAAAGAACATGCAAATTCCATGCACACTGAACCAAAGGCTGAAATCACACCCGGACCCTGGAGGTGTTATTAGCTATTGGAGGTGTTATTAGTAACATGGAGTCTTTATCTTAGGTAAACGCCTTTTGGAAACATTCGGAATGTTGCATATTAAAAAAATTATGCATTTAATTTGGATGGATTTTCATTGGAATGTAAAGTGTTTTGTATGAAATCATATTTAAATCATAATTAAATGTATATTATTGATTAGTTAACTCTTAACATTCAGCCAATGAACAAAAATTCAGATTTTTATTATTTTTTTGGTAAAATATAATATTTCTAAACGACTACACACACACACACACACACACACACACACACACACGTCTACACCTCCACTCTGTTAACTGCCTAGTTACTGCACAAAATGCTAAATAAGGGGCGTGGCCTCGTGGGGTCATATGACCAGAGCGTCTATTTCTATTGGCTGTGAGACACAAGGGAAGGGTTGTTTTTGTTAGAAACCAGGAAGTTAGAGAGTAGGCGCGGTTTCTGTGGTGTCGACGGTTTGAACCCGTTGGTTTGAACTTTACAGTGTTTTACATCGCACCCGAAAAGCGGAAAAAGAAACTTCACTGTTGTTTTGATGTCGTACGACGATCGGTGAGTCCGTCTCTTTTGTCTTGTGTAGGGAACCTGTTCTCTGAAGTGTCACAGCTCTGCTCCTCAAACCTCCTGTTGGCTGTCACACACACACACACACACACGTGAGATTAAACATGGGTCACATTTAGTCTGTAAAGTTCTGGTCATTTTTAGCCGAGTTACACGAGTTTACACTTCAGCCTCAGGCAGCTTTGTCTTAAGTTTTGTCTTAAAATCACTCGACAAGTCAT
This sequence comes from Clariallabes teugelsi, assembly GCA_030014215.1. Classification (NCBI taxonomy): domain Eukaryota; kingdom Metazoa; phylum Chordata; class Actinopteri; order Siluriformes; family Clariidae; genus Clariallabes; species Clariallabes teugelsi. Next base: position 27,783,460 of record JAQMYG010000012.1, read on the forward strand.
TCCAGGAAATAAACATTCAGTTCAGCTTTTCTAATTAATATCTGTTTGGTGTTTGTTTACAAGTAGCTTATTAGTAGCTTTACTTTAAAGTATATTATTAAATCTGGCACATAATTGTTCATAACATCATTTTTTTTCTCACAACATTTGTGTTTCACTTATGGTGCAGGTAAAAACAGGCAAATACCTGTTTTTTTGGGAAAAAAAACCCTGAAACTGAAAAAGTTTCATTAAATTATTTCTTGCCGGTTTGGTGTGATGCTGTGACAAAGTCTGGAATTCTGACCAATGTAGAGACAGAACCCTTCTCTTATGTGAAAAGGTGCAGCTGTGCATGTGTCATCCTTCTGTATTGTAAAGTAAATCTATAGAAGGATGACGCATGCACAGCTGCACCTTTTCACATTTTGGCACATGTTGCATCAAGTTGGAGAAACACACTCACAGGAAAGCACTTCCCCCCTCTCTTCCTCATACACGAGCCTACAGACGTGCAGAATTGGCTAGTGTCACTGTGATTGACAGCCAAGAAACAGTACGACACACCTCCTCCTCAGAGAGCCAATTTACCTTCTTTTTCTTCAAATTTTTTTTCAGAGATGGAGGAGAAGGCTCGCAGCTGCTTGCTGCGCTCCAAGACCGTCCTGGAGCAGGACATCAAGGCTTCCTACCTCATGGACCACATGATCAGCGATGGGGTCCTGACTGGAGAAGAGGAGGAGAGTATAAGCAGTAAGGTCTGTCCTGCACCTGTTGAGTTTGTATCCATGCAGATGGAAGAAGAAGCAATAACACATTTATATGAATGTCTATAATACATTCAGAAGTATATTTATTGAGTACTTCATTAGTATTGACTAATGACATCACCCCCCCCCCCCCCTTAAAATTCTGAGTTTATCTGACATAATTCAGAATTCTGATATTTAACTGCAGCTTTATTAAAGAAGACATAATAAGGAAATACTGCATTTTTTTAAAGTGTTGTCTTATCAGTTCCAAATCATAGTGAGGAAATTCCAAGGAATTTTATACCTACATCATTGGAATTGGAGAAATCCTCTTAGTAAGCTTCTTACTTCAATTAAGCTTAAATAGTCTCAAGGTTTTTAATATAAATGAGGTGGTATGGAGTGGAAGCATATTTTAAAATCATACAGGATTAAAATATTGATCTGGTTTGGCAGAGTATTGAATCTGATCTCTTGTTAAACGACCCCCACCAACGCGGTGTGTATGTGCAGGCCACCAGAAAGGAGCAGGCTGCAGCACTGTTGGCGACACTGTTATCCAAGGACAACCGGGCGTACATATCCTTCTACAATGCGCTGATCCGTGAGAGCTATGGAGACCTGGCTGGGCTCCTTCATGGTGACCTGCCTCAGCTCAGCCCCGAGGGGGAAAAGAGTTACATTAACGGCATCTCTTCTTCAGGTAAACTGCAAACGGCTTTATCTTTTTTTACTCCATATTGCTTATTTACTTGCTTTAATACTGTGTGTGTGTGTGTGTGTGTGTGTGTGTGTGTGTTTTTGTGTGTTTGTGTTTTTTTAAAAAAAAAAAAAAAAATCCTGAAAACCAAAACAAACGACATGTGGATCGGTAAACCAATCTACTACCTGTCCTGTGTTGTCAGTTAGGGCATTTACTTTATTTTCATAAAAAGGAATTTCAAAATAACAAAGAAGAGAGTTCAGCATTTATATACTAGATTTTATCAGTGGATCAAGAGTTTCCAGATCCTCTGTTAGTATTTGCTTTTGTTGCCTTTGAATCTCTTGAACTCTTGATCTTTGCACAAGCTTTTCTTGGTATTCTGGTCAAATATTTCTGTCCATACCTGACAGGACTGGTGTAACTCAGTCAGCTTTGTGAGACTCCTCATTCTGATACACTTCACAGTTCGGTGTACACATTTTCTCTGGGGTTCAGGCCATTACAATAGATTCACTCTGTTGTCTTGAAGCCATTTCATTACAACAATAGAGGTTTGATTACGATCATTGTTCTGCCAGTTTAACTGTATTTTTTAGATGTTTAGACTACAGAATTCTGAAGCTGTGCTGCAGTAACACTGCTTCCTCGCCTCAGTACACTCAGTACAGTTTACTACACTTCTGTCATAGACATTAAATTGTCATGTGTCTCCTGATCTACTGTATGTGTGGTTTTGTTTTAGTGCATGTGATCCTGAGTGAGGGTGGTGTCCCCCAGAGGCCCATGGTGTTTGTGAACCGTCCGGCCCTGCTTACCCGGCTCCGGGAGAAGCTGAATCGACTCCAAAAGGATCCTGGATGGGTGACAGTGTATGGCATGGCTGGATCGGGGAAGTCGGTGATAGCCGCAGAGGCTGTGAGAGACCGGACTGTGATCGAAGGTATGAGCTTTAGACAAACAACCTACATTGATACAAACTGGAAGAAAATTGTTTAAAATAAATTATTAAAATGTTAATAATTTATTTGTACGGAATCTTCATTTGCACGATGCTGGGCTGTAAATGAATGTGAAAGGGCTCTGGTTACTCGGTCATATTGGGCTCCCTGTTCGGTTATTTTACATGCCCTCACCTCGGACTGCTGTGGATATGTTAGCTTTAACGACCCGTGTTTTATCTTTTAGTGTCGCTTGTCACTATAAGATAAAATATGTGGGGGCAGCAGATGTGTCTCTTCCAACAAGTTCATCGTTGGTTTTCAAGGAACAGATATTTTCACATACTGACTGTTCATGGGAGCGACTGCAATGGTCTCCAAGCCACATCGGCCAGGATTGTCCTTCATGGATGTACGGCCTTCTTTAAAACATTTGTACCATTCACATGCTTTACTTCAGCTGAGTCTTATCCCTGTACTGTGCTTGACATCTTCGGTAAATGTCAATCGGTTTTATGCATTCGTTCACGAGAAATTTCATCACAAGTCCCGGTTTGACCTGAACGCCCCTCGAAACAGTCGATGATAATCAGGGCACAATAACAGCAGAGGAATGCAATTAATGATGCTAAAATGAGTTGATTTGTTTGACAGTAACACACAGTTCTCCCCCTCTTTCTTTTGTGTAGAGTGTTTTCCTGATGGAGTTCACTGGCTGTCAGTCGGGCAGTGTGAGAAAGCAGATCTCCTGGTGAGGATGCAGTCTCTGTGCCTCAGGCTGGAGCAGAGTTCAGACGCGTCTTTAAGGTCACCCAGCTCAGTCGAGGAGGCCAAAGAGCGCTTGCGCTTCCTCATGCTGCGCAAGTTTCCCAGGTGCAGGATCACAAACTTCACACACCCTGATCATTTCCAAAGATAAAAGATCCTGACTAAGTCTTTCAAATCATATAAACAGCCAAACAATTATCAGTCTTGGAATAGTTGAACTGTTTGTTTATAATAAGTTTAAACAATATTATATACTGTAACATGCTGTGTAAAAGAGGTAATAAAAAAAATCCTGCAGTTAGACTTGGATGGATTTTAGAAAAGTTTGAACCATCTGTGCCTTTTCTAATCCAGAGTAAATAAAACATTAAGGCAAATCTCCATAAGCAATAACATGACATTTTGAATCTAGTCCTTCTGTTGTCTGATATTCTCATGGTGACCGTTTCACTGTTAATGTTGATCGGTGATGGACTGGATGGACCTTATATTAAATAATTTTCTAATTATCAACTGCATTAACTTTCCTTTGATCATTTTTGTGCGAACACGTTAGCGAGACATCCCTTATACATATGGATCACTGATGTTGGGGAAAGGGGGCGGAGCTTCCAGTAAGTCTGTGTTAATATTGGCTAGTTCTGTCCACCTGTGCAGATCTTTCTGTCTGAGGAAGGCTGCTGTTTTGATGTATGTTTGAGTGAGAAGTCAAAAACACAAGCGTACTATGATGTTTGTGTGGAGCTCCTATATAAAAATTATTAAAGCTTATCAGGTTTTCGTTTGGTCCCTGGACCCGATCTATGTCGCTGAGCTAAAACTCTCAGTCTCCATCATTTCCCTGTCTGTGCTTGTGTTGCAGATCTCTGCTGATCCTGGATGATGTGTGGGACAGTTACGCTCTCAGGGCATTTGATATCCAGTGCCGAGTGCTCTTAACCACCAGGAACTGCAGTCTGACTGACTCAGTGAGCGGTGGGGAATTGTTTTACTGTTAATTTTTTAATTTCCATGATTTAATTAAGAATGAACAAATAAATAGCTCTATGACACACATTTTAAAATCACATTGAGGAAATCATGCAGCATCACGTCACATGTGCTATCCTGTTTTCATTTGCTTTTGATTGAGGATAAACCTTTAGAAATTCTCTGTGTTTTAATTAAATTGTATGAAACTGTGTGTGCCTGTGCTGAAGGTCTTCGCTTCAAGGTGCAAGTTGAGAGCGGTCTGGATGATGAGACGGCTCTCGAAATTCTCGCACAGTATGTAAACGGGAATTCTCAGAATCTTCCGGAGCAGGCTCGCAGCATTGTGAAAGAATGCAAAGGTAAACACACATGTTTCAGTCATTTGAAATGTCAGCTATTTAAGCAAGCTGTGGAATGAAAAGTACACTGCCTAGTAAAAACAAAAAGTCATTTAGAGTTCCATCGAATCACCTTTAGTTTTGATTACAGCACACAACGTGGGGGCCAGTTCATGTGTGAAAATGATTCCTCAGTGCTGTGACATTATTTTTTTTTTTAACATGCAAATTCACCAGGTGTTTCAGCGATCTCTATTCATGATTTCTGACAACATTTCTTTTACAAAGTTCAGCACTACCCTTCCTTCCTTGATAGTGTGTTGAAATTGTTTAAAATCTCCTTAGTTGTTTTCTTTGCTTGATGCAGCCCAATAATTTGACCCTTCTGAAATGGTGTTTATTTTTTTCAGACAGAGTATTTGCCCCATCTTACTCAGATCCTCATACAACATAAAGTGAAAAAGTCAAAAAACTGGTTGTGTAACCTTTAGCAGCAACAACTTGCAGCCAAGTGCTGCTGATACCCAGAGATCCGACATTACGCTGGATACATTTAAGCCCACTCTTATTTGCAGAGTTGCTTTCTTTCAGTCACATTGGAAGACTTTGAAGCCTGAAGTGCTTGGTTTAAGGTACTGCTTACTGCATCTCAACAACTCCAAAGCCTTCATTTTTCTTCCTTCTGTGACATTTAGAGGTGGCTTTGTTCTGCTTGTGCTTGAGCTACAGACTGATGACCGGTCATGGTTTTGTCAGTTATGGCACTTCAACCAGACCATAAAGCAGCTTCACCCCCACACCATCACATTATCCCCAGCTTTTTTTAACTGGTGTTATGACGTCCTTCTTACGGAATGCTCATCAGTCCACAAGACAAAAGGCTTGAGGCTCCATAAAAGATGGAATCATGAACATTGGTCCCATCTGAGATTACCAAGGCAGTACCAGCAGTTTTTTTTTCTCCTTTTTTGAGAATCGTCTGGGTTCTGTAGTGACGTCTTAGATGAGTGATTGTTTCCCTTTTAGAGAAATTTGGGAATTATGGTTTGCTGCAGTCCCTCTGTCTTTAGAAATGGCTTTTTAATATGCTTGTCTAATGCTGGGGGACAGTTACTTTTTGATATAGGGCAAGTTGGTGTTGGATAGCTTTTTTTTTTTTTTTTAAATTTTTTTTTTTTATACCCCTTCCAATAAATTAAACGATGGAGCTAATTATCCATAAAGACATGTTTTCACAATCATGGTGCCTCTAACCCTAGTTCTGGTTATCTAATCACTGCTTAATGAATTCTTATGAATTAGATGTACTAAGGAAATAAAACCCTTGTACTTTAATGATTAATGCCTTTCCCGTTCCCAGGCTCTCCCCTGGTGGTATCTCTGATTGGAGCACTTCTCAGAGAGTTCCCTGAACGCTGGGTTTATTACCTGGAGCAGCTGAGAAAGAAGCGATTTAAGCGCATTCGCAAGTCTTCCTCATACGACTACGAGGCTCTGGATCAGGCCATGGATGCGAGTCTGCAGGTTCTGGAAGAAGAACATCGAGAGCTCTACAAAGACCTGAGCGTGCTGGAGAAAGACGTTAAAGTGCCTGCCAAGGTCAGCTTGTGATGTAACATCTGCACATTTGACATTTAAGAGAGCAGCAAACAGATGTGAGTAAAAGCCGTAATGTCATGTTTAGAAACCAGGGAGAGGAAGGGGTGTAGCCACTTTACAGTTTGATCCGGTGACTCTTGGGGTGATGATCTATCTTGCGGCAGGACACTAATTAGGAATAAGGACAACGAGACACCCTGGGCAGCACTCCTGCTTGATAGCTTCAGGGTCCTGGGTTTGATCCTGGGTTTACCTTCACTGTGGGTTTCCTCTGGATGTTTTTTATGCTTGGTGAATGAGCAGCTCTGGTATAAAGGGTCTCCTCACACCTTCTCAGCATGCACCTGATGGTTCTGGAATCCAGTACGACTGGAGCAGCATAAAGCTTTTACTGCTGATAAATAAACAAATTAATGTGTATTGCTTTTCTCACCAGGGTGACCTTTTGACGTGGTTTGTGATTACAGGTGCTTTCTGTGGTCTGGGGTCTCGAGCTGGAGGAAGTGGAAGATGTCCTCCAGGAGTTTGTGAACAAGTCTTTGTTGTTTCGGGATTGTAACCAGCGGCCGTATCTCTATTCTTTACACGACCTGCAGCTTGACTTTCTCACAGAGCAAAACCGGACTCAGCTACCGGTGAGTGCTCCTCTCCCACGACATACCGATTCCTATGTCCATCCATCCATCCATCCACCCACCCACCCACCCACCCACTCACTCACTCACTCACTCACTCACTCACTCCAGTGTTCTATAGCTAGATTGTAAGGACATTTTAAATAACAGTAATGACGTTCCTTGTTGTGTTGTTATTTAGGAGCTGCATGCCAAAGTGGTCTGTCAATACCAGAAAGCGTACGTAAAAATCCCACCCCTTTCAGGAGACGTGGAGGAGTTGTATTGGTATCGATTCTTGCCGCATCACATGGCAAAGGCAGGCATGTCCAAGGTAACTTTAATGCAGTGTATGCATATAAAAATGTAGGCTTTTTATATACTGTACACATAATAATAAACTCCATTCATTAAATGGGTAGAAATCAATGCCAGGACATATGAGACAAATCATGTGTTTTTTGTTTTTTTTGTTTGTTTGTTTTTGACATCATATGAAGTTGAATCATGCTATATGTACAGAATATTTACTACTTTCTTCACACTAGAGCTGGACAGATATAAAAATTGCGAATTGTGATATGCCTTATAAAATTGGTTAGACAAATCTGAGATGTCATTATTCAGGATCAACCTGGATCAATCTCTAAGATATCTAAAAAAAAAATTGTGTTTGTGTGATTTTCCTTTTTACCGTTTTGAGCATTCTGTGCTGTTTACGCTGGTTTTTATAAATTATCTTAATGAAGATTGAAGAATCATTTGTGTAAACAAACAATTCAATGCAATTTGTCTCTATTGTCTTTTCTCCCTAGGAGCTTTACTCCCTCATGTTTTCACTAGACTGGGTGAAAAATAAGGCTCAGGTCATGGGATCTGCACACCTAATCAACGATTACGTGGAGCACGGTGGCATTCTTGATAAAGAAGTACGTTGTAACCGTTAACACTTCTGAGAAGCTTTTTTTATTTTTTTAAAATTTTTTTTATTTTTATAAAGTCCACCAATAGGATGACAGCAATAAAAAAAATGACAATATTTTGCATTTTAAAGAAGAGCAGAGAGCGTTGTGGTAGCAGAGAGAACATCTCAGTGATGCCTCGTCACAGTTTTAAAGACGGAAAGGCAAACTAATAGACAGTATATAACCATCACCTGGTATAATGTCAGCATTACCTTGAATCCTACTGTAGGTCTACGATATTCAACGTATAATCTGGCATCATAAAACACACATCCACCTGAAAGCTTAAATCTGATTGATCAGAAGGTGTGTATTATTTTTGAATAAAACAGCAGGTAGTTTTGGCTGTTAAACAAATTACATGGTTATAATAATGTTCAAATACATTAGCGTTTCTATAGTAACAGCTCATACTCAGACAGCAGTGAGTAGAATACGAGTGTTAACCTGAAAACGCTCCTCTATTGTCTTTGTGTTGTGCTCTTCCAGAACAGCGAGGTACGGCTGCAGTTTCAGGAGTTCCTGTCTTTAAACGGACACCAGCTGGAGCAGAGGCCTTTCCCTGATGTGGTGCAGCTGGCCCTGGCTCAGCCGCACTCCTCTGAGGTCTACAGGCAGGCTTTACTGCAGGCGCAGGAGAGGGCCAGCAGGGGCCAGCTCTACCTAGACTGGGTGTACGTCATCCATGCTCAATGTATATTCTCCCATTTAGTACATGTGAATCTGGGTTCTGAAATGCCAAATGAAGTAAACAGTGTACGTTAAACGTTAGATAAATACTGCGCGCTGGCTCGTGTGTAACATCCACCCTGGGTTCTGTAACCTCAGGAACAAGAGCAGTCTGGAAAGCCTGTCACGGCTTGTACTGCATCCTCACCAGAACTCCGTCTACTACGCCTGCTTCTCTCGGGACGGCAGCAAGATCGCCTCCTGTGGAGCCAGCAAGACACTGCGGGTACAGATTTATTCATTTTGGTTGAGTAGCTGTGTTGTGAAGCGTGATTCATATTGTTTGCTCTCTCTGTCTCTCTGCATGGCTCAGGTGTTTAAGAGTACCACTGGAGAGAAGATCCGGGAGATCCAGGCTCATGATGATGAAGTATTGTGTTGTTCTTTTTCCCCTGATGACCGTCAGATTGCAACCTGCTCCAGTGACAGGAAGGTTAAGGTGTGTTTCCTTTCAAGGTTCTTAATTCTTCATTCTGTTGGACTTTTCTTTTTTTTCCTGTTCTGTAGGTTGTGGTGTAAGATGGTGTAAATGTTTAGCAACTAAAGTAGGTATTTTATTCTAAGTTAAATTCTGAATGTGTGTTTGTTGCTGTTTGCGTTGTTTAGATATGGAATTTAGAGAAAGGCACACTGGTGCGTGAGCTTAATGTGGAGCACGAGGAGCAGATTAACCACTGCCAGTTCACCAACACGAACCGGCGCATCCTTCTAGCCACCTGCTCGAATGACAAAATCAGCAACACCAAGGTGAGAGGAGCCAAATTCACCAGAAGAGAGCCGTTCTAGGGGAGCCGTTCTCCAGACCACTAAAGAAGTAATGCTCTTGTGGCTCAGAGCACATCGACCACTCTGTTTCTTTCACATTGTTAAAGTTTCAGTACTAATTGCATGATCAGGTGGCTAAAATGAAGCATTTAAAACATGAGCATTAAGAAGCCAATGACTCATTTGCACTTGCACTTCAGTCTGATGTAAATAATGTACAAATGATCACCTCTGGGTTACAGTTCGGTGTCAAGCAATCTTCAACAGAAAAAAATGTTTTAGAGCTTTTAAACATAATTCAGGTTGTGCAACAACTCCCACATTTTATGTACTATTCTGTATTGTTAGCATTTCTGAAAGGATCTTAAGTGTTTGTGCATTGTATGGGGAAATCTTCAGGACAGAAAAGTTAACGCTTTCTTGTTTCTTGAGCAAGACTGAAAACAGAGAGACAGTGGAAGAAAAGAGGCGAGAGGGGACTGAGGAAGGGGCGAGGGGGATTGAAGCTAGACACAGAGACAGGAATGCTGACAGTGAGATAGATCAAGACCATGAGAGACAGAAAGACAGAGAGTGAGACAGACAGAAAGACAGAGAGTGAGACAGACAGACAGGGAGTGAAACAGGCAGACAAGGAGTGAGGCAGACAGAGAGTGAGGCAGGCAGGCAGGCAGGCAGACAGACAGACAGAGAGCGAGGTAGGCAGACAGACAGACAGAGAGTGAGACAGACAGACAGACATAGAGTGAGGCAGACAGACAGAGAGTGAGGCAGACAGACAGACAGACAGACAGAGAGTGAGGCAGGCAGGCAGGCAGACAGACAGAGAGTGAGGCAGGCAGACAGACAGAGAGTGAGGCAGGCAGACAGACAGAGTGTGAGACAGACACAGTGAGACAGACAGGGACTTTGGCATTACAAGCTTCTATCTGATTATTGTGCGACTTGAACGTTAAGAGATGTAACATTTTAAAAGCAGTTACTTTTTAAATTAATATTTTTCTACTTTAAAGCAACACATTGATGTAAAAATCTAACAAATGTACAACGTTTTGCTGATCCTGCTGTATCCAACGTTTAAGTATCCTTAAATTCTGAGCTCTCTATATGTTCTAAGACATTTCACCAAGGGCTTTTATTTAAAAAAACTGATGAAGGAAATATTATCTTGTGCAGTTGTGGAACATGAACAAGCAAACGTCTCAGAACACCATGTTCGGACACACAGATGCCGTCAATCACTGTTGCTTCTCTCCAGACGACACTTATCTCACCACCTCGTCCAGCGACGGAAAGCTGAAGGTGTGACTTTGTGTTTTTTTTTTTTTTTTTTTTTAAAGTAACTCTGGAGCTTTTTAGATGATCAAGTC